>VCHN02004912.1:0-10790 GCA_007115665.2 Sequoiadendron giganteum | reverse complement strand
GGTCTCTCTCTCTCTCTCTCTCACTCCCTCTATCTCCCTCCCCTCTACCCTTAACGCTTAATCCTCTACCCTAAACCCTTAAGCCCTAAACCATTAAACCCTTAACCCTCTACCCTTAACCTTAAACCCTAAACCCTCTATTATACACCCTTAACCCCCCTCCCTCTATATCTCTCCCACTCCCTCCCTTTCTCTCTCTCTCTCTCAACCCTCTCCCTCCTACCCCCTCTCCCTCTCTTTGGTCTCTCTCTCTCTTAGTTGTTGGAAGCATGTGCCTCAATCTTCTGACCCAAACCTCTTGAAAGAGAAAAATTAGTGAGACACCTGGGATGTCTTTCCAACAGTAAGTTTATCTCTAAAGGCTCGAAGTGGTTAGATCAGTGGGACATGTGGTTGGCCTTACCGATGAAAGTCATCGATATGACCCGAGTTGTCATTGTGAGTTTCTTGACTCAAAATGATGTTATATGTCTGACTAAGAAGTTTCATTGGGGAGAGTCTTACCGATCTCAGTGGCATCGGGGTAACATTGGCCTTCGATTGGACCTGAGAATGTTATACTAAATTGCATGGTCTTACCGATGGCTCTTGAAAATCGATGTGACTCTTTCCAATTCAAGAAAAGATCATCCAACTTGGGTCATCGGGGAGACATGGAACTTCGATGAGACATTTTGAACTTCTTTCAAAGCACGTTGTTTTGCTAATGAGTCTATTATGGTTGAACATTGATGTGAATCTTGTTGATCTTACCAATCAGGGAGTGGTCACCACCAGCTCAACACAGTCCTCCAACGACCATCATACAACTCAACAAGTCAACCAAGTTAGCGCTCGTTCAACCACGGTCCACCTTCGAGTCCATCGCCATGACCAACACTATTGATGAGAGGTTGGAAAATCACATCGATATCCCATGTCTCCCCGATGTCCCAAAAGAACCATCATGACCTTGCACATCACCAAGAGTCTCCCTGACATCAACCAAACAACATTATCGGAAAGCCAACAAGCATCAGAGATAGTTTGAAATGTTTCACCAAGGTCCCAAGTCATCCTGATGACCTTTAGTTCAAATGCAATTTGAAATACCTCATCGGTAGGTGTCACATCGATGTTCAACTAGAACAGACTCATTGGAAAAACAACATGCTTATTAAGAAGTTCAAAATGTCTCATCGAAGTTCCATGTCTCCCCGATGACCCAAGCTGGATGACCTTTCCTCAGATCGGCAAGAGTCACACTGATATTCAATAGCCATCGACAAGACCACCAAAATTAGTATAACATTCTCAAGACCAACCAAAGGCCAATGTTACCCCGATGCCACTGAGATAGGTAAGACTCTTCCCAAAAAAAATTCTTAGCCAAACTTCTAACATCGTTCTAAGTCAAGAAACTCACATTGAAAATTTAGGTCATACCATTGGCTTCCATCAACAAGAGTCTCCTCGATCTTAACTCCTCGGCCAGACTTTTAGCATCAAAATGAGTTAGAAAACTCACATCGATAGTTCAAGTCACACCGATAGCTACTATCGGTAAGACCGACCACATGTCTCACCAATCTAACCACTTCGAGCCTTTAGAGATAAACTGCCTATCAGAAAGACATCCCAGTGTATGAGTTTGAATTTGCACCCCTAACGCAAATTCCCCTTTTACCCCCTTACACTTTAGAAAACCAAAGGCAGAAGCTTAATTCCACTTAAGCCAATTGCTCACATTCCACCTGGCACCTATTTTGCATGTCGATGGGGGTATTTCTATCGGGGATGCCCATGTGGCGCACAGACGTTCACATGACACGCTTATGTCCCTCACAGATTCCTATGGCTGGAGTCTACAGAGACGTTACACTTTCAATTGGAAGTCGAAGAGTAACGCCTCCCTTCGGCTAGCTAACCTAAATATGGTCATTTTCCATCCTTTCCTTCATATTCTTCACCATTCCATCCATCCTCAAGTTTTGCAAGATCTTGAGTTAATATCTTCACATTTTCTCCACTCTTTCAAGCATCTACAAGCTTTGTAGCAGCACTTTACACTCCATAGCAGCAATCCACTACTCCATCACTCTGATAGTGCGATCGTGGGACAAACACCATTGCAGCAGAGGCTTGAGTTCCTCTCATTTTCTCTTCCACAAGCCTTGAGTGCTTTGGGTGGAGGTGCTAAGATCCTCTTATCTTCTCTATAATTTTGATTGAGTAAGCACATATTGTTTTGTAATGTCTTTTGTTTACGTAGCTTCTATTCTCTTCTTTATCATTACTTCTATCATTACAAACTTGGATGTCCATGGAGGTGGAAACACCAAAATGGGGGTCTGACTAAGGCGGACCCCTATACAATCCCCCAACATTTTCCCTATTTTATGTGTGCGAGTGGAGAGATCTTGGAGCAAGTTAGTGAAAGGATTGTTGTACGAAATCATCTTCGTCACCCTTGTGGTAATATATTTCTTTTATCACATTCGTATTTATTTTATATTCTTCTTAATCTCATTTTGTTATTCAAGAAACCTCTAAACTAGGCTAGCAGTCCTTTCTTGAGGATTTAACCTCATCTCTCTAGTTTTCTGGTTGTATGGATGCTAGCATGCCATGTTGTTGTCTTGAAACCGCACTTTTGTCCTCTGACAGAGAGTTACCTGAGATGCAGAGTTAACCTTAAAAAGTGGCCTGTCTAGTCTCCCTTCAATTCTTGGGATTGCAGAGTGATCGAAGGACTTCATAATCCTCATCATTCTCATCCTGTCTATCATAACCTTGCTTTAAACTGAGGTAAGTTAGGGCAGCCTTTCCTCTCTTGGCCTTTTGTGACCTAGGGCCTTGCAGTGGTTGGTTCCCCTCTCTTACATTTTTGGTGAACCCGACGTGAATCGATATCTATCCATTTGTCAGCATTTTGAAATTTTTCTCTTATACCTCTTGGTCATTGTACCTTTGGGTGTTGTGAAATTTTATGAGCTTCACAACCTAGTCTATGACCTCTAGGCACATTGTCAGAAGAAGTCTACGACACCTTCCGATGGAAAAGATGGTCTCCTCTAGTTTCACTACCAGCCTTTTCTCTAGTTCTGCAATTGGTCTATCCATACAGAAGCACGTATCGCGAGGCAAACCTAGGTTTCTTGATGAAACTAATTTCATCCCTACCCCTCTTGCATCACCAACCTCCTCATTTGTAGATGAGTATGAGGCCATCTACATCCCTTATGAATATGTCATTAGTCTTGGCAAAGGGTTAGGTGCATTAGAAAATCACCTGGAAGGAAACTCAAAGATGGCTAGGGCTGCTAAAGTGATTAGTGAAATAAGATACATGGTGGAAAAGGACCAAACAGGCATAGAGCTTTTAGCTAGTCTCATTGGTCTGGCCGAAGCATGTGCCCCCTTGAGCCATAGTCATATGACATGAGGTGGCCTCTTTGAGGAACGTGAGAGATAGCTAGAGATGTAAATGCCTCCTACGTTCGTATATATGGATGACATGGTCCCTTTGGTCAATGTACCCGTTACTCTCAATAATTTTTAAACTGTCAAAGTAAACAGGAACCCTTTGGGTTTCCACTTCACCCCTTCTCCTGCCTCTAGTGGTGGAGGATTTGGTAGGATGATAGGTAGAGGCTTTGGTGGCAGAAAATTTGAAAGTGGGGGTGACATTGGTAGAGGTAGTTCCGACAGAAGTCATGGTGGTGGCTTCAGAAGTGTCAGTGGCTCCGATAGAAGTCACACTAGTGGTTGCGGTGACTCTAGTGGTGGTTACAGTGGCCCTATGCCTTCTAATGACCCTATTCTGAATACCCTTCTTCAGAATATGGGGAAGAAGCAAGACCAGCTGGTGAAGCTTTCCCAAGCCTCGACCCAGCCTATTTTCTAGCCCTTCTTCTGACACAACCTGTTATCGATTGCAATTTTAAACACTCCTTTCCTGCAAGGGATGGAGATCCCCAAATTCAACAAATACAATGGTAAAGGGGACCCATAGACACATGTGTTTGCATTTAATGCCTTATGCACAAATTTTTTCCATCATGATGCATTTATGGAAAAACTATTTCCCCGATCCCTCAAAGATAAAACACTGGATTGGTATTGTTCTTTGCTTGATAATTCCATCTTCACATTTGATCAGCTTGTGAACCAGTTCTTGCGACAGTTCCAAGCCAATATCGGATCAAAGATGACCTTCTTAGACCTTGTTTGATGCAAACAAGGGGATAATGAAAATATTACAGATTTTATAACACGGTACCAAGCACTCTTCTCATAGATCTTGTATCTGTTACCTGACTCTGATGTATAGAAGGTATTCATAGGGAACTTACAAAGGCGTTGGCAAGAGTTTTCCCTCATGAAGTATCCTTCTTTCACACACTTGTGTGCAACTTTATGAGAGTACCAACAAATAGTAGTTTAGTTTGGGGGTCCTCCCTCATGCTCTTGTTTTGAAGGAAGATCTATTGTATCGATCTCTATAAGAGGTAAAAAAATTGTGAATGTAGCAACCGTTGTGGATAACAACGATGTGAGATGAGACCAAAATTTTACAAAGCTATCAAAATATTATTCTTCCATCTTACAAAGGTTGGTGAAAGATAAGATCCTTACCCTACCACCCCCTAAACTAGTTAGAGAACCATACCCTAATTGGTATGAAGAAAACACATCGTTAGTACCATCGAGTTAATAAACATGATAGTGAATGCTGCATGCACCTATGTCATGAGATACAGGATCACATCGAGGATGGTACTATTCATCTTAATGGAAGTAAGAAAAACATGAACAAATTAGTGGTGAAAGCTAACAATGACTTGTAGATATACACGGACCCGTTTCTAGCATATTCTGCTAACATGATTATTGATCCCTCTGATTTTGTTTCTTGCCCCAAAGAATATGTTAACATGGTTACCATCACTCCCTCTCCTTGTCTTGTGACTGGTTCACCATATGTAACCTCTACTTCGTAAGATGTGCCAACAAACGGTAAGCCTTCTCCACCTTATATTTACGATCGCCTCAATGGTAACATTGTGATAGGGGTCTTAGTCGACTCTGCAAGTAGACTGAATTCCATCATGGAGGAGACATTATTCTTAAATTCCCTACAAAGGGAGGAATATGAGAAAAACAAATCCATCATACGTACACATGATGGACTCTCTTAAACCTTATGGATCCATAACGTTGTCCGTCCTGGTTGGACCCAGGAACGTAGATGCGATCTTCGACGTTATTCCTGAGTCAGACCTATTTAGAGTGAAGCTAGGCATACATCGGCTAGCTTCCATAAATGGGATCGCCTTTGTAATCCATAAATGCCTTAAGTTTTCCCATGAGGGTGTCATGCATGTGGTGCATGATACTGGATATCAGCCTGTGGTATCTTGTGGGGATACTCATTGGATCACTTTTGGCCCACTCCCATTGATCCGCTCCCACAAAGAATGGACCTACTTTATAAGAACTATGTGAAGTATAAGACTGGAGGTAAGGGACAACCAAAGTTAACCCTTCCTGTAGTTGAGCAACCAACTATCCCCTCCTCTCAAAAGAGAAAGGAGAATATTTCTCCCTCTCGGGATGACTCATCTACTCCCCTCTCTTGGGAAGAGTATTGGATGAACAAGCTCGGGTTCTACCCATTGAGTTTGATGATGCCTCCTTGGCAAAAATCCAAGATCAGGATATCGGATCTCCCTAATGGGTCCCAAGGACCCTGGTACTATTTGTATGGCAAAAAGAAAGGCTCACAGAGAGAATTTTCCCCTCGACCTCTTCCTATTCCCCTGAACAGAAAAGGATCCACCTCTAAGGTGGTAGAGTCAATTCCTCCTGCCATCTCTGAACCTACCCCTTCTACTCCCATTCAGGAGTTTATCCTTCTGCTATAAACAACTATGGAGGACACCCCCATGGTTGAACATAATTCTTTCGTTCCTTCGCAAGCTCTGGCCTCTAGTTCAAAGAGTTGTAGAAATCACCCTGTGCACAAGCATAAGTGCCGATGAAAGGCTCTCCTAGTTGAGCAAGCCTCCTTATAGAAGAATGAGAAGCAGATGACCACACCTCCTATTGTGTCCTCCTCTCTCCCTCCTTCTGCCCCTATCCAAACTAGCCCTAAATCTCTTATGGCTTCTGATGCAATTGCACATGCACCTAGAAAGGTGCAAGTGTTTATCTCTCCTTCTATGGAGCCTCCCTTGCTAACTTCCACCCTGGATGTCTCACCCTTTCCAAAACCCATGGATATGGTTAATACTTTGGTTGTGTCCTCCACGGTTCCTTTCTCTTCTCCTTCGATCCCCCTTGCTTCGTCTGTGGGGAGTTCACCTCCACCAATGAAGAAGGTAGAGCAAGGTCCCTCTAGCAATGGAGGATGTAAGAAGAGACTACCTTCTCCAAAAGGGGGTCCCATGTAGACTTGTTATGTCCTGGTGACAGAACTAATTCCAACCTCCCCTAAGTTTTTCATCGCTCTTGAGTCTCTCAGTGATCCTAGCGATGAACCTCGAGTGCGAAATCCTCTGTCTATCGAGGTGAAACATGGCACTTGCATTAAGTGTATGTTTAACTCAATGGATTAAGTTATGACCTTGTTAGTGATCTTCACAAATTTTTTGACCCTAGACCAACAAGATTTGAGCGATGAAGACCTTACAGGTCCCTCTACCTTGGCCCTTATTTTGGGAGGATCAAAGACTCCTCCCCTTAAAATTACACCATTGCAAGTTTTTCATCCTCCCCCCTACGATGATCTAGAGTGGGAAGCTGACGACCTCTTGGTTGACCAGTGTTAGGGAGAGACCCTCTTCTTGATCTTTAGATTAGACATGTGTGTGTGTGTTGTGGTGTGCTTCCTCCATGATCGTGCTATATGTTCCTGGATGACCCTCGTCACCCCTATTGGTGCTTGGATACATGTGTGGTGTTTTTTGTTGTAAACCTTCCTCTATGTGTATCTTCATTCTTCCATGTTTATGATTCACTTTCAGTAAATTGGGGATGATGCAAAGCTTTGGGGGCATTTAGGCTTCCCTTCCATGTTGACCCAATTTTTTTATTTTTACTTTGTCTTCTATGCATTCTTCCTAATCTGGTTGGGGATTGATGATCTTTCACCTCTTACTGTGGTTACCTACTATTTATAAATAAAGGCAGATATGACCCTGTGAAACTAGATCCCCATGTGCCCTTTGGGTGTGTTCCCTTTTCCTTTGCTTTCTCTTTATCTTTCTCTCTTCTTTGTTTGAGTTGTCCCTCTCATGTGTGACAATGCCACTTAGTCTTTATAAAATTCATTCATTGCCAAACGAATATTTTCATGAAGAGCCTTCACACACTTCTTTGTTAGAATTGCATTGTCAATTTGAATCCCTAACATAACATGTTTCCTTCATCATGGGTTCATAAAGAAAGGAATTGGAAACCCTCCTCCAAAGTGGGAACGGTCTTAGTCTTCCCCTCGTATGGGCATACCTCCTGCCTTTCAAATTCCTGGATGAAGTGAACATCTTTCGAAAGGATTCCTTGATGATGAATTGATTCAAGAAAGAAGATGGTAGCTTTTGGATAGTGTGTCCCTTGAGTGGACCCCTCCCTTTCACGTTGGGTTCCCGAGGGATCCCTTCAAAATCTTTTAACAGAATTCAATGGTGTCTAGCTCGGGGGAACCCAGCTAGATCAGTTTCACATCCTTGCGTCTAGCTCAGGGGCAACCCGACTAGACCAGTTTTACTTCTTCGTGTCTAGTTTGAGGGCAGCCTGACTAGGCCTACTTTGCATCCTTACATCTAGCTTGGGGGAAGCTCGAATAGACTTCACTCTTCAAACAATGCGTCGCTTGAGTGGACCCTCCTTCCTTTTGAAGGGTTCCTGAGGGACCCCTTTCAAGGTCTTACTACTTAGCGATGGTTTGTGTGACTGTCTGTTCACTGGCCTATGTAGACACTTTATGATGTGTTCTATCTACGGGTAAACATGTCACCCTCTCTAACTCTACAGAGTCCTCTTTACTCAGTCTCCCTCATGTGAGAGTTCTTGAGGAATACCCTCCTTGCAGGTTTGCAAGTCTGTAAGGTGCTCTTCTTGGTTTACTTCATGTGAGAGTTCTTGAAGGATACCTCCCTTGCAGGACCGTGAGCCTTTGAGGCACTTTTTCTCTTCAACTTTATAGTTCTGCAGAACTATGAAGTCCTTTCTTGCAATTCTGAGTTCGCTAGACCGTGCTCTGCTTCCTCGTTGGTTTAGGTAAACATCTCTTACCTTGTTACTCCTTACTACTCTACTTTACCAAAGCGCTCATCAGTACTCATGCTCACTAAAGTCGGGGGAAAATCTATGAGTGTGAATTTGCACCCCTAACGCAAATTCCCCTTTTACCCCCTTACACTTTAGAAAAACAAAGGTGGAGGCTTAATTCCACTTAAGCTCGCTATTCACATTCCACCTGGCACCTATTTTGTGTGTCGGTAGGGGTGTTTTTGTCAGGGATGCTTGCGTAGCGTGCAAACATCCACACGGTGAACTTACGTCCTTGGCAGATTACTATGGATGGAGTCTACAGAGATGTTACACTTTCGACTGGAAGTCAAAGAGTAATGCCTCCCTTTGGCTGGCTGACCCAAATACGGTCATTTTACATCCTTTCCTTCATATTCTTAACCTTTCCATCCATTCTCAAGTTTTGCAAGATCTTGAGTTCATCTCTTCACATTTTCTCCACTCTTTGAAGCATCTGCAAGCTTTGTAGTAGCACTTTACACTCCATAGCAACAATCCACTACTCCATCACTCCAATAGTGCGAGCACAGGACAAACACCATTGCAACAGAGGCTTGAGGTCCTCTCATTTTCTCTTCCACAAGCCTTGAGTGATTTGGATGGAGGTGGTAAGCTCCTCTTATCTTCTCTATCATTTTGATTGAGTAAGCACGTACTATTTTGTAGTGTCTTTTGTTTACGTAGCTTGTATTCTCTTCTTTATCATTACTTCTATCATTGCAAACTTGGTTGTCCATGGAGGTGGAAACACCAAAATGAGGGTCTAACTGAGGCAGACCCCTATACAGCCTCCCAACATTTTCCCACTTTTTTATGTGCAAGTGGAGAGATATTGGAGCAAGATGGCGAAATGATTGTTGTATGAAAACATCTTCGTCACCCTTGCGGTAATATATTTCTTTTATTTCATTCATATTTATGTTTCATTCTTCTTAATCTCATTTCGTTGTTCAAGAAACCTCTAAACTAGGCTAGCAGTCCTTTCTTGAGGATTTAACCTCGTCTCTCTAGTTTTCTAGCCGTACAAACGCCAATGTGCCACACTATCATCCTAAAACTATGCTTTTGTCCTCTGACAAAGAGTTACCTGAGATGCAAAGTTACCCTTAAAAAGTGACCCATCTAGTCTCCCTTCAATTCTCAAGATTTATGAGTGATTGAAGAACTTCATAATCCTCATCATTCTCATCTCGTCTATCCTAACCTTCCTTTAAATTGAGCTAAGTTAGGGCAGCCTTTCCACTCTTGGCCTTTTGTGATCTGGGGCCTTGCAGTGGTTGGTCCCCCTCTCTTACACCCATGTGTCTCATCTATTTTTCTCTTTCATGAGGTTCAGGTCAAAATATTGGGGCACATGTTTCCAACAAAGGGTATATGATTGAGGAATTAGGGTAGAGAGGGAGGGAGGGAGGGAAAAATATAGATGAGGGTTGAGGATCCAATGTATAGGGTAGAGGGTTGAGAAATGAGGGTATAGGGTTGAAGGCCTAAAGGATTGATGGTTTAGGGTATTAGGTTGAGGGTAGAGGGTTTAAGGGTTTAGGGTGTAAGGGTTTGCAGTTGATGGTTTAGGGTTGAGGGTAGAGGGTATAAGGGTTAAGGGTAGAGAGTAGAGAGGAGAGATATAGGATTGAGTGATTGAGAGAGAGAGAGAGTTGAGAGAGGGAAAGTGGGTAGGAGGGAGAGACTTCAGAGAGAGAGAGGGAGGGAGAGGGAGAGAGTGGGAGAGAGATGGATGGATTTAGTGAGAGAGAAAGAGGAAGGGAGTTGGAGAGAGATAGAGGGTAGATGGTTAAGGGTAGAGGGTAGAGGGTTAAAGGTAAAGGAGAGAGAGATAGGAGTGAGTGAGTGATTGAGTGACCTGAGAGAGGAGGGGGTAGGGAGGGAGAGACTTGAGAGAGAGAGAGAGAGGGAGGGAAGGAGGGAGAGAGATATAGGGTAGAGGGGTTTAAGGGTTTAGAGTTTTAAGGTTTAAGGGTTTAGGTTAATGGTAGAGGAAGGAGAGAGAGAGAGACCTCGAGAGTGAGAGGGGTAGGGAGGGGAGACTTTTGAGAGAGAGAGAATCGAAAGTGGGAGAGAGATAGAGGGTAGAGGGTTTGGCGGTTAAGGGTGAGGGCTCCAAAGTAGAGCCAGAGAGACACAGGAGTGAGTGAGTGAGAGACAGACTTGAGAGAGGGAGAGGTAGAGGATGATGGATAGACGAAAGAGAGAGAGAGAGAGAGAGAGAGAGAGAGAGAGAGAGAGAGAGGGTAGAGGGTTTTAAGGGTTTGGGGTTTAAGGGTTAAGGGTAGAGGGGAGATAAATAGAGGGAGTGAATGAGAGAGGGAGAGGGGGTAGGCGAGAGAGAGAGAGAGAGATGACAGATAGAAAGATGGAGGGATAGGTATGTAGGTAGAGAGGGAAGGAGAGAGGGGAAGGGAGGGAGAAGTTAGAGAGAGAAGAAGGTAGGTGGAGAGATTGAGATAGGGAAGGAGGGAGAGATGGAGAGAGAGAAT
>VCHN02003686.1:0-13574 GCA_007115665.2 Sequoiadendron giganteum | reverse complement strand
GAGAGAGAGAGAGAGAGAGAGAGAGGAGTGATTGAGTGAGAGATTTCAGAGAGATAGAGGTGGAGAGAGTGAGTAGGAAACATATAATATTTAAATATTTTGTAAATTGGTAATGTATATATTTAATTATTTATGGATTAACTAAAATATTGAAATAATATTAAAATATTTATAGATTAACTAAATTATTGAAATAATATTTAAATATTATACATTTAATAATATATTATATATTAGGGGTTGGGGCCCTAGCTCGGTTGGCTAAATCTTTCCTATTTTAGGAGGTTGGTCATGAGGTCTAGTCTCCCCCACCCTTGTGGTACCGGAGGGCATGTTGCGTTAGTGTCGCTGGTCATGTTAAAAATTTTACCAGGTGCACTGCAGTTTATAGGGGGTTGTGCTACCCGATTCCTGCAGTCTAATAAAAAAAAATATATATTATATATTAAATACATAATTCGGCAAGAGATTACAATAAATTGTATATTAAATATATTACATTATAAACTTTATTGGATATTATATATTAAATTATAAACTTAATTGCATTTTTAAATAATATATTAAAGATTGTATAAATTATTTTAAAACTGATCTAAAAGATATCATATATCGAATTCAAATCCGATATCTGATATTCTGACACAAAATTTAATGCCTTGGTATTAGGCTTGGGATTTGGTTCGGACCTACCAATCCTAAAAGTCAACACGTAAAATGTGTTTAACAACTTACCTTGTTTTTCCAGACTTCGCCCATGTGGCTGACGACTTTTATTTTACCTAAAATTGATTAAACAAAAAGGGTTTGTAAAGGAGCTTCTTAGCTTTTGACCAATATAAATTATATTTTCTTTAGAATCTAATAAATAATAATTATTTATTTTTTATTAGAATTACGACTAAAGTCCAGATTGATAGTCTGATAGAAAAACATATGTAGCTTTCAAACGGTATCACATTTTTTGAATCCAAAACATGCATCAAATTCTATGTTTTGCATACTATAGGATTAAAAATAAAATAAAATGAATTCCATTAAGTTTTGACCAAGTTAAGGTGGTCAAACATACGAGTTTTTATATTTTTAAAAAGTTGTAATAAAAAATTCATAATTAATTATTTATTTTAAAAAAAATTACAAAAAAATATTCATCACATCCAGAATGAGTCCTCTACTTATATTTAAAATTTTATAAAAAAATATTATGATTTTATTATGGTGAGGGTGGTCAGACAGACACCTACTTTTTATTTTTCCCTGAAATTTTAGTACTACTGCATTGAAATTTCAAATTTTCACCAAATAGATTTTTTTTAAACAAAAATTAACCTAGTAGTTTAGAAACTACATTCAATTTGCCACAGATTCTATTGTTACATATTTTTGAAATAATATAGATAACTTATTCAAATTTTTATGTCAAGTTGCCCAACTCTGATTTTTTGAATTTTTATTGCCACTTAAGGACCTATTTTTTCCATGATGATCCTGCACATACCCAGTTGACTAAAATAAAATATCAGACCCTATTATTCACTAATGAATGATGGAAATTGATCCTCCAATGACCAAATCGATGAAGACTTATCACACAAAATGTCTCTAGCAACCCTTCAAATCGAACAATACATAAACTTGGCCAAAGGCCACAAAGTTTTTTTTTCCAATGAAGCACAAATGGAAGACCGAAGTATCTTCCTCACAACTACAATAATTCAAATGATATATCACACCCTCAAAATTGCTTAACCAATGAGAGTTTTCATTCCCAATGGCTGGAAATGGTAGAAACCCTAGCTCGCTCCTTCGCCAAACAAATTCTTCAAAACACATCAATTCTTGGATGATGAAACAATGGCTAGTCTCTCCTATTTATTCTTTCCTTGGGATAGCACACACACTTTCCTTGCCAATGTGGGATAAAAGATACACTTTACTCTTGCACTTTATTATAATATTAAAATATAACTTTATAAGTCATAAAGGGCAAATATGTTATAAAACATTATGTTTTCCAACATCCCCAATAACACATTATGTTTTCCAACATCCTAATAACACATTATGTTTTCCAACATCCTGATAATAACAAATTATGTTTTCAAACATCCTGATAACACATCATTTGGTTTCCAACATTCTGAGGAACATAGAAAACCAACATTAAACCACTGAATCTAGAAGAAGAAGCCAAACCACTAACCAAGTAAAAGCTCGAAGAAGACCCTCTAACCAAGCTCCTTAGCCTACGAGAGTCAAAAATAGGCTAAATCCTCTGAAACTGATGCTCACGAAAATGGGGACATTACATATAATGAAAGACTTAGCCATTGCTTCAATTTTTTTGGATTTATTTTGTTTGTATATTTCTCTTCTACACATCCTCCACTTGAAAGATTCTAGTAAATCTGTAACTTGTATCCAACTCTTAGTTCACCTTTGCTACTCTCTAATTGTTGCTATACCAACCCATATCCTGAGGAGGAGGTTGTATGCATCTTATTAGTCATCATTAATGGCCATCAAACCTTTGTAAATTCCAAATCACTCTCCATAATCCTTTCTCCTCACATGAAGAATGTTGACTCCTTAGTTCTTCACTTAAAGAAAATTGTATTTACAAAGCTTTCTCAATAATAATAATGATTTTTTCTTTTAATCATCTTTTTCTTCTCATTTTATTAGTTGTCTTAATTGTTAGATAATTCTTCAAGGTTTCATTTATCCAAAGATAAATTTTTAAAAAATAATGTTAATTTCTTGAAGAATAAAATGTGCATTCCAATTTGGGAGGCCATGAGATCAATTGTCCACTACTGGCTTATGGTTGCAACTGGAACTTCCTTTTTTTCTTAAAATGACAATGAGGGCACACATTCCCAACATACTTGAAGTATTGTATACTGCTTCTATATAGATCAACAATGGCTGCTAAATTACCTCTAAAACTATTAGCTATGTACATGTTAATGTCACAAGAATTGCTATTGTTTATGTTGGGCATATAACTCAGAGAAGCAAGACATCAATTAGAAAGAAAGATTTGTGAAATCATGTCAGTTCCTTAAATTTTCTGGGTTCTCCTTACTACTTTAATCTCTATAGAGTCAATTAGGAAAAGTGATCATCAACATATAGTTTCTTCCCATTAGCAGTCGTGTCTAACATACCTAACACACAAATGTGAAAATTAGTTGATAAGGCTTTAGAAACTTTCGATTGCCATCCACTACTATGTGTGTAAAAAAAACCTCATGTTCCCTACTGACCCACAAATAAGTCCCCTATTTCCTGTGTTGGGTATAACCTTGTTTTGAGTTAGAGAGCCCACCGAAGGGGTTGTATTTGTTTTTTGATGAAGTAGGCTTGGATTGAAGGCATAAAATGGCACTGGTAAACATGTATGAGAATATTGGCAAAACAAAAAAGGCATGCAAACTATTTGATAGAATGCCTCAAAGAGATGTCAAGTCATGCAAAGCAATGATTGCAAGATATATTAAAAATGGGTATGTTGAAAAGGCTTTAGAAATTTTTAAGCAAATGCAATTGTTGAGGACATCCATCAAACGAAAGTGGGATTTTTGTAAGATGTTGTGGTTGTAAGTGCCTTGCATAATGTGGAAGCATAGAATAGGCATGTGAACTGTTGGCAAAATCCTTGAAGAATTGTGGTCTTCAAAAAAGATTAGAAAATTTCAAGCATATGCAAATGGTTTCTATAATGCAAAAGGTTAAAAAATAAAATTAACTATAATCATGGGAAGTGACTTACCTACAGATTTTGTGCAAACTATGGCGACTTGTCAATGATGCCAATGAGAGAAAATGGGTAGAGATCGCAGGAATTTTTTAGGAAACCCCAATTTTTGTACTATTGTTGCTTAATCTCTAGATCCAATTGGCATACTCTTGTTGCTTCAACCTATTCATAGTAAATGGGTGGAAAGCATTAGTGGTGGGGGAAGTAGTAAAATACGATGAGAAATATATCAGCGAGGAAGAGTTTGGAGGAGTGGAAACCATTAATGGTGAGAGAAGCATGCAACTTACCTGAAGATTTTGCACAAATATTTGTTGATGTCGATGATGTCCAGGACATTGATAGTAAAAAAAATCTCATGAAACTCAGGCAGATATTAAGAGAAGCCAAATATTTTGGACATGAACTCCAGTATGGATAGAGAGGAAGGCAACAAAGGAGAGTTAATGTGTACCAATGCCATCAACATTAAACACCGATCAATGGTTGATGATAGATGGACAACCTTATCGAGCGTGTCCATGATTTCCAACCGTTGACAATAAAAAAGAGCTCAAAGAGTGACACGCCTTTGGCATAATTAGATACAAGATTTTTTTTTAAAGTAATAAAATGTGGCTCGGGTGGAAGCTTCCAAAGTTTATAAGCAGTTGGAGATGACGTGTCTTATAAAATTTATTACCATTTTTTTAATGGGCCCATAGGTGGAAGCTTCCAAATTTTATAAGCAGTTGAAGATGACGTGTCTTATAAAAATCTATTGACCATTTAACGGGCCCATGTGTTTGCTAGAGAAAGCTAGCTCCTAGACAAAAAGCACCTATGTATGTCATGTTATAACATACCATCCCATCATCATCCCAACATTGGAAAAAATGCACTCATGGTGGAAGGAGATAGAAACAAATGAAAAAACTTGATAGACGGAGCCACTTTTTCAAACATACAAATTTTGAAAAATCAATGGGCGTTTAAAACTGAGCGGGAGGAGTAGAAGTTTTAAAAACCATTTTCATTTGTTATAATGATTTAATGAACAAGCGACAACTGTTTTGGATTTTGATTTTCCAAGTCCATGTTATGCGGAGAGAAATGCTTGGGAAATCGACTATGGAGTGGCGATGTGGCTTCTAAAATGGTTGTTGCTTCAGATGGTGGATTTTTTGTTGGTGTTGGTGGCTTTTTTGTTGGTTTTGGTGGCTTTGGTGATGCTTGGTGTAGCAGATATGGTCTCAGATTGTCTATTATGGGTCTAATGTTTTCTTGTGCTTGTGTACAGATAAATAATATTGATTTTTTGTTCGATGACATGAATGACATCAATGTTCGAAAAACCCCATTTTAGCATACACCGGTAGGACATTGGTAAAGTTTGAGGAATTTGGTTTTACACCTGCCAATTGCATTTTCTTTAAGGTTTCTAAATCCTTTTCCACAAATCCATTTTGTGTATAACTTGCAACCATTGCATTCATGAAACCACATTCTTGAGTTACTCCATCAAACAATTCACATGCCTTGTCTATCCGTCTATATTTTTGCATACATGTCTATCAGAGCATGGTGACTGTCAAAATTCCCTCTTGCATTATTCCTTTATGGTCTTCACACCTGTTTCAAAGCACCCATTTTAGAGCAAGAAGACATGATGTTGGCCAAAGTTGTGGAGTCTGGTTTTAACCTATCAATTGCATTTTCTTGAAAATTTCTAAAAAGTAAAAAATAAAAGCCTCTTCAATAAACCCATTTAGAGGATATCTAGAAATTTCAGTCCTATGCTGCCATAATTTCATGCAATCGATATACAAAATCTGCATCAGATCTGCATCGATATACAAAATCTGCATCTACCGACAAGTGTGTGCCATGTATGATAGACATGTTAATTTTCAATCTCCAAGATATGTAAATCCATGGCTTTGAATGCATATTCATATTATTATCTGCTAAAAAATAGATGTACTTGAATTGGATATAACTGTAAGCACTCCAGGTTTCATTGGTTGCTATTTTGAGTGGCGGGGTGTTGAAAGATACATCCAGTTGAATACAATTTATCCCACTTTCCTTGCTTCTCTTGATTGGGCATCCTTATCATTGATGGCAAGGATTTTTTTTTGTATCATGTCTTGCCGCATCTTGACCATTTGTAAATAGGTCTACACTACCACCATATTGGTCCAAATGGTTGTAATTTGGAATGCTACCACCCGTGACATAATAATTGCCAAACATCATCAAAAATTTATTATCTTATGCTCAGATTTCTTTGCAATAATTACTTTAGCAACAATCATAATTTTGAAATGTTTCATTCTTCTAAAATTACAAGTAGTTATTTTGATATGAAAACTATGTCTAAGACATTAAAAGAGCACATTCCTCAATTTTGTTTGTTCTTTTGCAGGATAGCATACAACTGCCATATGAGAATGTGTTGAATTATGACATTATTGTTGTTTGTATTGCAAAGGATGATATTGCTAGTTTAATTCAAATTCTTAGATTATTTTTGTTTGTATAGATATCTTTCTCCCTCCCTCCCAGGTCTTTCAAATTTATATGGTACACTTTTAGCTCAAATTCTTTGTTGCTTTTTTTCTTTAAACTATTACTTATAATTAATTATTTTTACAATTTTGTTCATGGAAGATTGCCATATGAGAACCTTAAACAAGATGCAATTTTGAAGAGCTTGTTATTAATCACACCTCAAAGAAAAATTGTAAGTTTATACATCTCAAAATATTTGGATTCTTAAAAGTTGAAAACAATTTTAAGTTCTTGGTTATTGAGAAACCATAGAATTGTTTGAAATTTTAAATCATACTACTCAATCCTTTATATTGTGAGAATATATTTACAAATGGTGACAAATTTCATGTTGCAAAATTGTTGATCAAACTTGGGTTGGAAGATTATTTTGAAGGTGTGATATTCTTTGAAACACTCAATTCTCATCCAGAAATTGTTGAAAATAGTAACACATGGGACATATCTATTCTTTGCAAACCCTCAAAAGAGGCTATAAAGTGTGCTCTCCTTGAAAATGCTAATTCCAAAAGAACAATTTGTCTATGGGCTTGATGATCAGTTTAATTTTAGTTTATGTTGTCATTTTAGCATCTTTCCTAAGTTTATCAAGTTTTTTGTTTTACCTTGCAGATTTTCTTTGATGACGGTCCTATAAATATAGCAATAGGGAAACATGTTGGCTTGCACATTGTTTTGGTAGGATTCTTTGACATGAACTTGATAAATATTAAAGATTTTTTTTTTCCTTTATTCAACTATATAAATTTGATGTGGTTGTTGGATGCTTTAATAGGTTGTTACTCCAATTTGGATAGAGGGAGCAAAATTCACAAACGAAAGCATTCACAATATAAAGAAATCCTTGTTTGAGATTTGAGAGGAAAATTATAACTCTAAAAACGTTGAGGGCTTAGGAAGAGTAGTTGCTATTGAAACTATTGTAAATGCATAAAATATCTCATTGTAGAGAATGGATCACTGCCATTTAGGGTTTTTGTCTTTCTATTAGAGGACCATCTTCCTCATTTCTATGATCTTGAATTGTATAAAATCTTTGGCGATGGCAACCTTTCCATGTAGCATATATTTTTACATCTAATCTATGTAAAGTTGATGTTATCAATAGATAAAATTTTCATGTACAAATTTTTATGCTCTTAAATAATAGATCAAATGCATTTTTCCCTATCTACTTTATTTTCTATATCAACATCTAAACAATATGAAACCATGGGTGAAAAAATAGAGATAGTCTCAATGTCATGCACTAGTATTCAAAGTATTACGAAGAAATTGAAATTCTAAAATGTTGGATTCACAAGATAGCGGTGACTTTTAATTTTATGCATCATCCTCAAATTTTACAAATATGCACTCAAAACATACTTAGATGGTTATAAATCACCTAAAGTATTAATAAGATGTGTATACTTTAACAAATTCTATGTAACTAGTGGGCAATAACATTTGTATTATTGATGAAAGATGTGCCACAATTTTTTTGGGTTCATCTACTAGATTAATATCATCATCATATGAACAAGGGGTACATCATTAGAATATAGGGACGAAACACTATCCCCTGTTAGTTATTTTTAATGTTAGAAAACACATTGTCCCCTGTTAGTTATTTCTAGATATCTTACATTCTAATGATGTCCCCTATCCACTTTTCCTATACAAGGGACAGTTTGTTTTCCAACATTGCAAACAATGTGAGAATTTTTTTGTTCCAATCATATCAATAAAGTGAAATGTCATTTTCACTATAACCAAAGAGTTGTTCTAAAATTTGAAGGTGGAATTCATTATATAACTGACAAGGGACAGTGTGTTTTCCAACACGGGACAGTGTGTTTTCCAATAGGGAAATAACTAATTGGAAATAATTAACAGGGGATAGTGTGTTTTCCAACATTATTTGTAGTGTTCGAAAATACACCGTCCCTTGTGGAAATAATCGACAAGGGACAATGTGTTCTCCAACATTGCAAATAATTTTGGAAAAGACACTGTCCCCTATTAGTTATTTCGCTATTGGAAAACATATAGTGTCATTTTCTTGTTCCTTGTTGGAAAACACATTGTCCCCTGTTGGAAAACACACAATGTCATTTTTTTGTTTCCCTGTTGGAAAACACACTGTCATTTTTTTGTTCCTTGTTGGAAAACACACTGTCCCTTGTTGTCAGGGATAGTGTGTTTTCCAATGAGGAACAAAAACATGATAGTGTGTTTTCCAATAGGGAAATAACTAACAGGGGACAATGTGTTTTCCAATATTATTTGTACTATTGGAAAACACACTGTCCCCTGTTAGTTATTTCCTTGTTGGAAAACACACTATCATTTTTTGTTCTCTGCTAGAAAACACATTATCCCTTGTTGGAAAACACATTATCCCCTATTGGAAAACACATTGTCCCCTGTTAGTTATTTCCAATGTTGGAAAAAACACTGTCCCCTATTAGTTATTTCGAGACATCTTATATTCTAGTGATGTCCCTTGTCCACTTTTCCTAGACAGAGGATAGTTTATTTTCCAACACTGCAAACAATGTGAGCATTTTTTTGTTCAAATCATATTTCCAATGTTGGAAAACACACTGTCCCCTATTAGTTGTTTCTAGACATCTTACATTCTAATGATGTCCCTTGTCCAGTTTTCCTACACAAGGGATAGTGTGTTTTCCAACACTACAAACAATGTGAGCATTTTCCTACATAAGGGATAGTGTGTTTTCTAACACTGCAAATTCATAAGGAAATAATAAACAAGGGACAGTGTGTTTTCCAACATTACAAATATTGTGAGCATTTTTTGTTCCCTATTGGAAAACAGACTGTCCCCTATTAGTTATTTCCAATGTTGTTCTAAAATTTGAAGGTGGACTTCATTACATAACTGACAAGGGACAATGTGTTTTCCAACACTACAAATTCATAAGGAAATAATTGATAAGGGATAGTGTGTTTTCCAACACTGCAAATAATGTGAGCATTTTTTGTTCCAATCATATCAAGAAAGTGAAAAACACACTGTCCCTTGTCAAGGGACAATTGGAAATGTCATTTTTAATGTAACCAAAGAGTTGTTCTAAAATTTGAAGGTGAATTTCATTACATAACTGACAAGGGACAATGTGTTTTCCAACACTGTAAATTCATAAGGAAATCATTGACAAGGGATAGTGTGTTTTCCAAAACTGCAAATAATATTAGATTTTTTTTGTTTTGATCAAATGAAGAAAGTGATTCTAGTTTTATTGTACCAAATAGTTATAGATGGAGAGTGAGAGACAGAGAGACCTAAGATGGAGATGGAGAGTGAGAGATAGAGAGACCTGAGAGGGAGAGAGAGAAATACCTGAGAGGGAGATGGAGAGTGAGAGAGAGACCTAAGACGAAGATGGAGAGTGAGAGACAGAGAGACTTGAGAGGGAGAGAGAGAAAGACCTAAGAGGGAGATGGAGAGTTTGAGAGAGAGACTTGAGAAGGAGATAGGAAGTGGTAGGGTAGGGGGGATAGGAGGGAGAGAAAGAGGGAAGGAGAGATTGTGGCTTATGTAATAATCTAGATTGTTGTATTTGGCATTTAGTATAACATCGTCTTCATTCTTAGATGCATATTAGCCTAAAATAATGGAGACATGGAGGGGTAGGTAGAGAGAGGTAAGATTGAAGGAATAGAGGGAGAGGTAGGTAGAGAGAGTGAGGAAAAGGTGCAACACAAATTTTTCCTCATCTCCATTTCTCTTAACTGCTAACACCCCCTACTATTCATTGTCATGATCTTCTAGCATTTTTTCATATCTTTTACTAGAATCTTTAGATCAATTGCTCCCTCATCAACCCTTAGGATATAAACACCCCTTTCTTAGATCAAGTTTTCAATGTCTTGAATACTTTTATGTAGCTTTGTAGAAACTTTTTTCTTATCTTTGAGACTGTCTTTACGATTAGATAATGTAAATGTTTATTTTAACAAGTTCTTTACAAGACTTATCTACCTTTTTAGACAATCCTTTCATGTCTCCACCCAATTGATTCTCTTTTTTTGTACTTAGATTTGATTTTTCCTTTTCCTTGTCATCTATTTCGAATTTTATTTGTTCCATGGAATTCTTAAGTTCAAGAATCTTTGAGTTCATTTGTTCAACTCCACTTATAACATCATCTCTCACATTCTTTACTTGCATAAATTCATATGCAATACAAAACCTCTTGACTTTATCCACTTCTACATTTCTATTTTCCCATTGCACAAACTATGCATGCACCTTCCTAAACTTCTCAAGAGTGGTAAGAATCTCTTTAGTCAATACACTATCTATCTCATTCACTTTGGTCTACTTCTTCAGATTCCTTTTCCATTTCAACTTCTCAAGAGAAGGAATAATCTCTTAAGTCAATACATTATGTATTATCATTCTTCCAAACCATTTGTCACCATCCCCCTTCATTATATGAACTCAAAAACATTATCCCTATCTCTATCCAAAAACATCATCCCTATCCCTCCTTGGAATAAATACATTCCTCTATACTTCACTTTATCACTCCAAAAACATTATCCCTATCCATCCTTGGAATAAATACATTCCTCTATACTACACTCTATCACTCATCTCTCACCATCCCTCCTAACCTTCCTCTCGCCTCCTTGGATGAGAGTTTGAAATATTAAAATTCCTTATAGAAGCTATTAATTATTAAAGAAGAAAGTTATAGAGCAACTAGAGTTTTAAAAAAAAATGATGGTATTGATAAAGATCTAGTACAAAGGAGAAGTCTCTTTAGAAATATATACAATAATAAATATAAGTGCTATAAATTCATCATAAAAAATGGTAGAAAAGAGAAGTAGATAAAGATCAGGAAATTAGAGAGGGAAGGGGAGAGAGAAGTAGATAGAGGGGGAAGTTGGGAAGGAGGGAGATGTAGGTAGAAAGAGAGGTAGGATGGGATGGATTAGGGGAAAGGTAGGTAGAGAGGGAGAGGGTGAGTGGAGATAGAGATAGGGAGGGAGGGAGAGAGGGAAAGAGGGTGGTTTAGGAAGAGAGGTAAGGTTGTGTGTGAGCGAGAGAGGGAAGGAGGGATATAGGGGTGGTAGGGTGGGAGGAATAGAAGGACCCAAAATAGACTTAGTAGGAGGGGGAGATGTGATGGTGGATTATGGGACATAGGCACCCAAATTGGATTTGTAGCTTCAAGGAGGGATAGAGATAATATTTTTGGATAGGGACATCATTAGAATGTAAGATATCTAGAAATAACTAATTGGGGATAGTGTGTTTTCTAACAGGGGAAATAACTAACATGGGACAATGTGTTTTCCAACATTGTAAAAAACTAATAGGGGATAGTGTGTTTTCCAACATTGGAAATAACTAACAAGGGACAGTGTGTTTTACAACATTGGAAAAAACTAATAGGGTACCGTGTGTTTTCCAACAAGGGACAAAAAATTGCTCACATTATTTACAATGTTGGAAAACACACTGTCCCTTGTGAATTATTTCCTACACAAGGGACAATGTATTTTCCAACACTACAAATTCATAAGGAAATAATTGACAAGGGACGGTGTGTTTACCAACACTGTAAATAATGTGAGCATTTTTTTGTTCCCTGTTGGAAAACACACTATCCCCTACACATTGTCCCCTGTTGGAAAATACATTGCCCGCTGTTAGTTATTTCCGATGTTGTTTTAAAATTTGAAGGTGGAAATCATTACATAACTGACAAGGGACAATGTATTTTCCAACACTGCAAATTCATAAGGAAATAAATGACAAGGGATAGTGTATTTTCCAACACTGCAAATAATGTGAGCATTTTTTGTTCCAATCAAATGAAGAAAGTGAAATGTATTTTTTATTGTACCAAAGAGTTTCTCTAAAATTTGAAGGTGGAATTCATTACATTGTTGGTGTGTATGAAACAGAAAAATCATAAGGAAATAATTTAAAAGGGATAGTGTGTTTTCCAACACTGCAAATAATGTGAGAATTTTTTTGTTCCAATCAGATTCAAAGAAAGGGAAATGCCATTTTTACTACACCAAATTTTAAAGTCCCTTATAAGTTTTTGAAATAATTTTCAATATCTTTGAAAGAATTATATCTTCCTCTTCTTTTTCATCCACAACTTGTTTGATAAAGAGTGCATTCTTTACATTACTTATTTTTCTTTAAATTTCTTAATCATAAATTTAATCACAAAAACAACCAATGTATAAATTATAATCTTTTGAGTTGATAAGTAATACAATGTTCTTCACAATGTGCTACACACAACCTCTCTCCCTAACTCTCTCTATACCTATCTCTTTTAAATGTGGTGATGATTTTGACTAATGGAATAAAAGAAAAGTTTCACTTGTATAAGCGGAGTTGAACAAATGAACTCAAAGATTCTTGAACTTAAGAATTCCATGGAATAAATACAATTGGAAATAGATGAAAAGGAAAAGGAAAAATCAAATCTAAGTGGAAAAAAAGAGAATCAGTTGGGTGGAGACATGAAAGTCTTATCTAAAAAGGTAGACAAGTCTTGTAAAGAACTTGTTAAGAGAAACATCTACATTCTCTAATCGTAAAGACACTCTCAAAGTTGAGAAAAAGGTGGATACAAATATACATAAAATTATTCAAGACATTGAAAACTCTATCCAAGAAAGGGATATTTCTATCCTAAGGGTTGATTAGGGAGTAGATGATCTAAAGATTCAAGTAAAAGATATGAAAAAAAAGTTAGAAGATCATGACAATGAATAATAGGGGGTGTTAACAAGTAAGAGCAATGGAGATGAGAAAAAAATTGTGTTGCATATTTTCCTCACTCTATCTACCTACCTCTCCCTCTATTCCTTCAACCTTACCTCTCTCTACGTACTTTTCCATGTCTCCCTTTTTTCCTCTCTTTCCCTTTATCTAATTTTTCCTTTTCCTTTTCATATAAAACAAAATTTATCACCACTCCCTATCTCCCTCCTTCCCTCATCTCCGTTCATCTATCCCTCCACCCTACCACTCCCTATCTCCTTCCTTTCCTCTTTATCTCCCTCCCTCTCTCCCTCACACATACACACACCTCTCTCCACCTACCCCTCCCTAACTATCTCTATTCCTATCCCTCCCAACCTACCACTCCCTATATCACTCCTTTTCTCCATCCCTCTATCCCTCCCACTCTACCACTCCCTATCTCCCTCCTTCCCTCTTTATCTCCCTCCCTCTATCCCTCCCACCCTACCACTTCTTATCTCC
>VCHN02005070.1:0-10443 GCA_007115665.2 Sequoiadendron giganteum | reverse complement strand
GGTCCTGCATTATCATTCACTTTGATTATCTTATTCTCATAGGTTCTGCATTATCATTCACTCTAGTTATATTATTCTCATAGGTTCTACATTATCATTGACTCTGCTTAGCATAATCTCACAGGTATTGCATTATCATTCACTCTAGTTATCTTATTCTTCTTTGAGTTCTACATTGTCATTCACTCTGGATATCTTATTCTCATATCTTCTGCATTATCAGTCTCTAAAGTTTCTAATCCTAGCAGGATTTTTTTTCATCATTTTCATATGTTTTTTGCTTCATCAATCGACAAATATTTATGCCTGTCAATGAGTTCATCATAGACAATTTATCTGAGCTTTGTTAAACTCTTACTGTTTTTCATTCGTAAGCTTTATGTTGTTCAAACATGAGTGTGGTTTTCACTTTGTTGTGCATGAGAATGTTAATGTTGTAAACACTTAAGAGATATGAGATGTTCTTAAACTCTAACTCCCTTGCATAGCTTGTAATTTTGTGCTTCTTACTCCTCTACTTCCTTATGTCGCTCACTCCAGAATAGATAACTCAAGATAACAAACTCCTGTTACAAAAGATAATATCAATTGAAATGCAAGAAACTAAAAATATAACACATACACAAACTAAATAATCTTTTGTTCAAGCATCACTCTCTTCATACATATAAAGATAATTGTTAAAGCATTTGTGTTTCATAGTTTACCATTTATCTTTCCTAGGTTTTGCATTATCATTTACTCTGGTTATCATATTCTCATATGTTCTGCATCACAAACTAAAAGATAACACATACACAAACTAAATAATCTTTTGTTCAAGCATCACTCTCTTCATACATATAAAGATAATTGTTAAAGCATTTGTGTTTCATAGTTTACCATTTATCTTTCCTAGGTTTTGCATTATCATTTACTCTGGTTATCATATTCTCATATGTTCTGCATCACAAACTAATTATTCTTCTGTTCAAGCATCACAACACTCTCTTCATACATATATGGATAATTGTTCAATCATTTGTATTTCATAGTTTACCATTTATGTTTCATAGGTTATGCATTATCATTGACTCTGCTTATCATATTCTCATATGTTCTGCATTACAAAGTGATTGTTTTTTTGTTCAAGCATCACTGTTTTGATTCTAATTATTTTGTGTAGATGGCCAAGGGCAATGCAGTGGTGACCCGTACTGGGAACAAAAAAAAGAAAAGAGCCATGACAAGGTTGCCTACTAAGAAACGAGGATGCAGATTCCCCCTTGAAATAGATCATGTTGCACAAGTAGATGAGGTTTCTACTCCTCAAATACCGCAGATTGAGGTTACTACACCTCAAATGCCGCAGAAGGTAAAACAAATACAGAAGCTGTGGTCTAAGGATGACATGAAAAGGGCACTCTATGACATTGAAGAGAATGACATGTTGATAAGGGGGGCTTCCAAAAAGTGGTCAATCCCAATAGCCACACTGTCCAAATGGCTAGGGGGTCTAACAACAACTTCCAAGAAAGGTCCACCAATAGTCCTCACAAAAGAGGAAGAAAATCGCATTGTGGAATGGTGCGAGCAAATGGTTGATATTCGTCATGGTCTTGAGATAGTCAATCTTAAGTCTGAGGTTGCTCAAATATGTCAAAATAGGCCAAACCCTTTCACCAATGGCTTCCCAGGGAAGTCTTGGTGGACAGGCTTCAAGCACAGACATCTTCAACTCGTATTACGAACTGCTGAAGGCCTAGACAAAGATAGGGCATTCAATCTTAGACCTGATGTTGTAGATGCATTCTACAAAACACTTTCTGCAGCATACAAAGCCATGCCATATGGTCCTGATCGCATATGGAATTGCGATGAAACTAGCATCCAAGCAAGAAAAAATGGGTCCATGAAGGTGCTCGCAAGAAAAGGTAGCAGGAATGTCTCTTACATTATCCCAAAGAGCTGTGAATGGATAACCATTCTATGTTGTGTCAATGTTGTTGGGTAGAGCATTCCAGGATTCTACTTGTTCAAGGGGAGTGCGAACATAGATAATTACATCATAGATTGTGAACCAAGTGCTTGCATGGCAGCCTAGCCACATGCATGGATGACCAAAGACTTGTTCATAGATTGGTTGACCCACTTCAAAACCTCGATTCCAGGCGGTGTCTCACCCACGAACAGGGTCTTGCTGATCTTTGACGGCCATGGAAGCCACGTAGCGCTCGAAACCATCCAGGAAGCAAGAGATATCGGTATAGATTTGTTAACATTGCCATCACACACATCACATAAGCTACAATCGTTGGATGTGAGTGTGTTTGCACCTTTCAAAGCTTACTTCAAATTAGAACATGCAGAATTTTTGTCAAGGTTTCCAAACATTGAAGTGAGGAGGAGAGAACTTGCAATGTTAGGCAGCAAAGCAATGAAAAGAGTTTTGATAGTTGACAACATCAAGGCTGGGTTTAGAAGGACTGGTATATGGCCGTTGAATCCCGATGCACTTGTCAACGACATGCATCCAAGTGAGACATTTGTGGTCAGCGAGGATGCTGATGCAGTTGAAAACATTCTCAACCTTTCTGGACTTGGTGTGTCAAGTGATGATGTCACAGTATTGTAGTCCACTCTTCCAGATGGACACATGCAACCTGCAATAGAAACACAACACTCACCTCATACATGTCCTGCCGAATCAGTTGCACAAGTGGTGGTTAATGAACACACCCCTCCCATGGTGGATAGGACCGTTGATCAATTCAGCAAAAGTTTAGATCTTCCATCACAACGAAGCCAACCATCCTGGTTGGTTGAGGGAGCAATGAACTTGGGCATTGATTTGGAAGTCCTAGAACAATAGGATACCTATACTTTTCCATCACCACCACCAAAAATTGACCTTTCTCAAGTTGTCCATTACTATGCTCCTTCTTGCAATTCAGATTTACAAGCTAATGAAGATGTACCACAGGGATCACAGGTAGTCGAGGAGGTCATTGGAACACAGTCGGATGGGACACAAGAAACACAAACAATTCCCAACATCAGCAAGTTTCTCAAGTTGCCTGTGCACACTGTCCGTCAAATGAAATCCAAACCAGGTGCAATTCGGATCAGTAGATAGTCTCAATTGTTGACAACAGATGACTACATGAGGCTATTAATGGAGCAAGAGCAAAGGAAGAAAGAGGTGGAGGATATAAAATAAAGAAAGAGACAACAGAATGCAGAGAAAGGGGAAGCAAGAATTGTGGTAGCAGAGTTGAAGGAGAATGCCAGAATTGAGAAGGACATACTATGAAAAGAAAAAGAGCAGCAAAAATTACAACAAAAAAAGGATAGAGATGCAAAAAAGGAGCAAGAGAGGCTTCACAAGGAACAGGACCGAAAGGAAAAAGAGATTGAGGAGGCACAGAGGGCTTTACAGAGAGAGAGGTGGTTAAGGAACACTTCTAATCCATTGTCTCAAATTAATGGAGTATTCTGTGATATTCTCAACATTAATATCCCTCAGTTCTCCATAGCAATGAATTATTCAAGCCTCTCCCAATCTGACTTCAGGGGCAGTCAATATCCATATCAATTTGGCACTCAGGATGTACAAATGTCTTCACCACCGCCCCCAACACATGTCACTTGCACCCAATTTACCACTCCAAGTCCCACTCATGTATGCAGAAATCCCCATCGACTGGAAGGGGACGAGAACATGGCAATTGGCGCCCCAACCAGCGAAGATCCTTTTCACAATAGCAGCAGCTAGATTACAAAATCTATTTTGATAGACTTTAGAAGTATTGATATTTACAAATGAATCGAAATTGTGGACAGTTGTAATTTTTTGATAAGTACAGATTGACCGTTATTGTTTTGTTTTGTGAAGTAATCTGATCATATTCGAAAAAGTGTTGTATGTAATTTGCAATGTGTGTTATTGTTTTGATTTGCAATGTATGCTTCTTCGTTGACATTTTTAAATATATGAGAATTACAGATGTATCATTTTTATTTTGATTTGCAATGTATTATGATCATATTGCAATGTGTGTTCTATGTAATTTTCAATGTGTCATTGTTTTCATTTCAAATGTTTGCTTCTTCATTGACATTTTGTCATTTTCTATTCTTTTTTCCAAATATTTTTCCACGTGGAAGGTCCAACTTTGTCCACGTGTGGAAAAAAATGGAAAAAAGACCCGTCGACCGATACAGACGCACCTCAGGTGCCACTACCTATGTGGCTCGACGTCCAAAGGTGACAGCCTTGCCACGCCAACTCCTCCCAGTCTGCCACCATAACAATCCACTATTGAGCATTTATCACTCGCCGCCACTTCCTATTCCTATCGACTGTCCGAATTAAATGTTGTCACCTCTCCTAAGCTCCACGCCACCCCACAATTTTATTCCAACCAACCTATACATAGACATATCCATATCCATATGCATAGACATATGCATATACATAAGCATATGCATATGTATATGCATATACATACGTATATGTATATACATACGTATACGTATATGTATATGTATATAGATATGTATATGCATATACATATACATATATACATATACATATGTATATGTATGTAGATATGTATATGCATACATAGATATATATCTACATACATATACATATGTATATGTATATATGTATATGTATATGCAAATACATATCTATATGTATATACATATGTATATGTATATATGTATATGTATATGCATATACATATCTATATACATATACGTATGTATATGCATATAAATATCTACATACATATGCATATGCATATGCACATACATATCTACATACATATACATATACATGTACATCTGTATATACATAAACATATGTATATGTATGTATATGTATACACATATACATACATATTTTTTGAGCCAACCTGCATTGAATGCTCCCCAGTGCCTCGCTCTTCTCGCCATGTTTTCAGTCTTTCATTTTAGCAAGTAAACATTTCATCTTCACTTGTTCGCCAGTACCTGGTCATTTCGTCGTCTGCAACCTTCGCCGTCTCACCACAACTTGCGATGCTCGGAGACCATATCATTTTTGGGTAGAAGCCGATATGGAGATGGGTAGACGCCAATTATCGAACATCACCAACATCTCCACTTTCGCCATGCAAGCAACGAACGGGTTCCTCACTGCCATGAACAGGTTCCATATACATATACATATACATATGTATATATATATACATACATCCACATACATATACTGTATATCTATATATATATGCATACATACACATACATATACATATGTATATGCATATGCATATGTATATACAAATGCATATGTATATAGATATGTATATGTATATTCATACATATACATATCTATATGTATATGTATGCATATGTATATATACATACCAATATACATGGACATACACATACACATATACATATACATACCAATATACATACACATACGCATACACATACACATATACATATTTGTATACAATGGAGTCGTGAAACTATTCTATCTTTTTCAGGTGCCATTGATGAATTTGGGGGTGTTAAATTTTTCATAGGTGATGGCAACCTATGCTGCACGGGTCCACAACTCCATTCGAATTGTGAAGTGTTGCATAGGGAACCATGACAAGCCTTCAAAAAACTAAGTCCCCTAAGTCATTCAAATACAAAGGTATGGTAATCTATGTGAAGTGCTACATAGGCCACACATGTATGTACATAAAACATAGACATAAAAATATACATATAGGTTATGCTTCATCAATTCAATCAACTAAGCAATAGAGACATGTTTTAGGGAGACTTGATTTTATGAACGCTCATTTGATGGCAACCTATGCTGCACGGGTCCACAACTCCATTCAAATTGTGAAGTGTTGCATAGGAAACCATGACAAGCCTTCACAAAACCAAGTCCCCTAAGTCATTCAAATACAAAGCTATGGTAATCTATGTGAAGTGCTACATAGGCCACACATGTATATACATAAAACATAGACATACAAATATACATATAGGTTGTGCTTCATGAATTCAATCAACTAAGCAATAGAGACATGTTTTAGGGAGACTTGATTTTATGAATGTTCGTTTGATGGAAACCTATGTTGCATGGGTCCACAACTCCATTCGAATTATGAAGTGTTGCATAGGGAACCATGCCAAGCCTTCACAAAACCAAGTCCCCTAAGTCATTCAAATACAAAGCTATGGTAATCTATGTGAAGTGCTACATAGGCAAGCATGAAAGGCCTTGGAAAAACTAGGTCCCCTAAATACATGTTGTAAGAAAGCTTTAGTGCTCAATATTGATCTATGGTAATACATGTGAATACTTGAAGGTTTTCATGGCTATTTGACTTGGGAATTATTTGAATCTAATTGATGGTTGTTTAGTGTGGTGAAATAAATTGCTGTCCTCTTTTGAATTTGAGTTTTGTTTCATATGAATTGGAGATTTGATTGATTTCAGCCTTTAATTCTTGACTTGATTGGTTTGGTGGATTCTTTGAAATTGTTTCCATGCTTTTGTTTTGAATAATGGTGGCCTTACAGGAGTGTTAAATGGATGCCGGTGGGATATTTGCGTTTGGCTCCAATACATGCGCACCCTACTTGGCAAGATGGGATAGACTAAAGCTGATACGTGTTGTATATCTCATGGTAGACGGGACAGGCGAATGCATTTGCATGTTGGTTTGGTTATGCTACGATGGGAAACATTCTTGTAATGGGTTCGCCAGTCGGTCAAAGATGGGTCAGATGGGTTTCAAAGTTGTTGACTTGGCACCTTGTTTAAATTAATGCTAACTTGTGTGCATTTTATATCTGATTTATGTTTGATGTGATCAAGCCTATCTATGGATGAATTTTTTTTGACGTTGTGGAGGACCGGCGTATAGGTGCACACCATATAAAGTTGAGGACACCCCCAAATTAATCAATGGCACATAGAAAAGATACAATTGTTGCAGGTCTGAATTTATGAATATAGACATATACATATACATACACATACACATACACATAGACATAAGTGAATTAAACACGACTGTAGAGAAGTATAGGAAGGGGCAGCGAGTGATAAATGCGACGCAGTGGATTGTTAGGGTGGCTGACTGAGAGAAGTAGACGTGGCAAGGTTGTCCACTTAAGACCTCTTCACACATCTATACACACACACATTTACATATAGACATACACATTCACATAAACACATTTACATATAGACATAAATATAGACATACACATACACATATACATACACATACACAAACATAGACATACACATACACATACACATACACATACACATAGTCATAGACATACACATATCCATACACATACACATAAACATAGACATACACATAGACATAGACATACACATAGTCATAGACATACACATACACATACACATACACATAGACATAGACATACACATATACATATTTACATATCCATACAGATTTACATAGATTTACATACACATACACAGAGACATAGACATAGACATACAGAAACACATACACATACACATACACACACAAACATTGCCATCATTGTGAAGATAAAATGAGAAGTTGCTACAATGAAAGGATGTAAAGTTGACAAGTGTGTGAGGAATTATTAGCATTGGATGCAGGTTGGCTCGAAAAATATGCAGTATGTCGTGAAAGCAGTATATGTATATGTATATGTATATACACATATACACATATACACATATATAAATATATAGACATATTCATATACATATACATATACATAAACATAAACATATGTATATGTATACGAATATGTCTATACATATGCATATATATATAAGTAAGATGCAAAGACCTTAAGCATATACAAGTTGGATACACTTCATCATGTTTGGCTGCCAGTGTGTAATTGTTTTGTTTCAAAATAATTACAATTATGTGTGCATTTAATATCTGATATACATATACATATGTCTATGTATATGTGTATGTATATGTCTATCTATATGTCTATGTATATGTCTATGTCTATGTATTTGTCTATGTCTATGTTGACGGAGCAGAACCTAAAAAAGATAGAACACCCCCCATATATTTCCAAGACAAAAAATTAAGGTACAATAATCAGATGACTGATATGATGGAAAATAACCTATGCAAAAGATAACACCCCCAAAATAACCAATGGAACCTAAGAAAAGATAGAAACATTTGCATTACAGACTTATTGAAGGATATGGTTTTTTTTTTATTTAAATGTTATTGGTCCACGTGGCCTGCCATGTGGACTGTGTGATTTTGGGTGCATACGTATCGGTTCCTCTCCCCTAATACGTAAGCGGGGGCCCTAATGTGCTATGGGACATGCACTCGTTGAGGCCCACACCTATACGCTGGTCCTTCACAACGTAAGCTTAATTTCATCCATAGATAGGCTTGATCACATCAAACATAAATCAGATATAAAATTGATGGAGCATAACCCAAAATAAATAACACCAACATATTTATCTATGGCACATAAACAACATCAATTTATTAAGTGACTGAAAATATTACGCAAAACCTAAAAAAAGATTAACCCACATTTTTTTTTTGTTAATGAAACAAAGAACACAACCTAACTCAATGATAATGACCTATGATAATACGATAAGTAGAGTCAATGATAATGCAGAACCTATGAGAATACGAAAAATCAGAATCAATGATAATGCAAAATCTATGAGAAAACAATAAGGAGAGTGAATGATAATGCATAACCTGTGAGATTACGATAAGCAGAGTGAATGATAATGCAAAACATATTGAAAAGAGATATGTTGTAATATAAGCTAGACAATTATTTGAGTTTTGAGTTTTGCTTCCCCTTTGAGATCAAATAGTTTCTTATTTTTTGTAGTTAGGATATTGTTTTCACTATGTTCCTGAGGTAGAGGATTAGTTGGTTGATTGTGATAATGAATTTTAGGTGAGAATAAGAGATTGGATGAGACTATCATTAAGACATGTTATAATGTTTAATCTAAATTGGGATACCCAAGGCATGAATAAGGATGGGTCTTATTCAATGGATAAAATATACTTCGATCATGTATAAATGATGTTCATTCTTGCTATCAATTTGAATAATAATAATGTTAAACAAACATAGATGGGAGAACAATAGTTGCACTAAAGAGGAAAAATGGAATGGATACTAAAAGGACAACGTAGAAATAATATTCTAAGGAAAAAACTATAGATAGGATCCTCTTCATAGCTTTTATTTCTATCACATATGAGAATTGAGACCTATATGTTATGGGATCATATCCTTCTTTAATGAATCTCTAGTGGCCCTTATGGTTTATTGGGGCTTTGTGGTCCTATGTATGTCTAGTTGGTGTAGACATCATCTCTTTTTTTCCCCAATTTACTTCCTATGGAGAATAGTTACTAGGCTTTAGTAAGATAGTTGTCTAGATGTATTGAGACACCAATCTTTTTGGTTTTCAAGTGTTTCTCTCCTCTATTTGTTTTTGTTTGGGAGGTGGGGGATCAATTTTAAACTCCCATTTAACATTCTTTCACAAAAAATATCTATATTTTCTTTTATCTCCTATCTTTATGTGAACTCAAATATTGATATTTTTATGCAGCTTGTATTGATTATCACATACTCTTGCTTCTTTCAATTATAAGAGGTGTACTTATCTTAGCTATGTTGAGTGCATTTTGGCTATGATTTCGGCATCATAGGATGTTAATATTATAGGCTTTCCATTGTTTCTCTCCTCTATTTGTTTTTGTTTGGGAGGTGGCTGATTTTCTGATAACAAAAATTTATGAGCTACATTAATTAAGCAATGCCTATTGTAAAACCATAAATCAAAATACAGTCATTTGACTATAAATGATAATAGTAGCTGAAAATCAAAATCCATTACCAATTACAGTCCAGGGTTTGTATGCATCTTTATTTGCTGTTTTTAGATGATTTTTTTTCTACTGAATATTCTTATTGGCAATTTGGATCTACTCATTATGTCTTGCCACGTGATGACACTAATGACTAATGAGTTGTTGATGGTAAATTCTTATAAAATTCTTTAAAAACTTGTATAGCAATATGTTGTACAAATAAGTGAAACTATTTTAAAAGTCAAATCTAAACGAGCACAACATTGCAATGCTGATATAACAACAGTTCTGTAATGCTTATACCCATTATATGAGCATAAGAAATCATCAATATAGATTCATCAATGAAGACCAAAACATTTATGAGCTCGAACATCCAATTTAAATAAGGAACTTGGGCAAGTTGACACTATACTTTCTGATAAAACTGGTACATTGACTTGTAATTCAATGGAGTTCTTGAAGTGTTCCATTGCAGGTATTGCATATGGTGCATATGGTGGAGGTTTTACAGAGGTGTAAATAGCAATGACATAGACATAGACATAGACAT
>VCHN02001244.1:0-24030 GCA_007115665.2 Sequoiadendron giganteum | reverse complement strand
CTTGGTAGATTGAGAGTGAGATGATAGTGGGGTTGGCCAATAGAACTAGGGGTACCTATACATGAGGTAGGACCTAAAGGTTAAGGTGGTAGAGACACCTAGGAGATCTTGAAAACAAAGCTCCAGAGCATGGAACAATGATTGTTCCATCCAACCCTACCCTATCAGATTGGTATCACAGCAAGTTAAAGATTTGGGGAAGAAACTTGTATGTCAGACCTTGAATCCAGTGGTTACACAACCATGGTGACAAGCATTGAATTGGAAAAAAATGTTGAAGATCAGGAGGAAGATAATAGGAGGTTGAGAGAAAGACTAGCTCAACTAGAACAAGCATTGAGCAATGTGCAAGTTAAGGCCGACGAGGTTAGTGATAGATTGAAGGGCAGGGTACCAAAGAGTGAAGAGGTTGTAGAGGAAGACAAGACCCCTAAAATTGACCTTTTTCTACAAGAGGATCCTTTCTTGAAGGCATTGAAAGCTTTGAGTGGGAAAGCACTTGAAGGCATACCACTATTTAGTTGCAAACTGGAGGCTGACCTAGTCCTGGATTGGATAGAAGGCATGGAGAACCATTTTGAATCTGATGGAGTCACTAAAGCATAGAAGGTGAAGGTGGCTAACTCTAGATTGAGAGGATCTACCTTGACATGGTGGAAATTCATTCTGACAAAGAGGGAAAAGGAAGGAAAGAGGCCTATTTCAACTTGGAAAGGTATGGTGGCAAAGGTGAGAGAAGCATACATACCAGATGATTATGAGATTCAGTTACACAATAAGAGACAAAGCTTAAGGCAAAGAGACCAAGATGTGAACACTTATAGTGAGGAGTTTCAAAAAATTTGTATGAGGTCCAATGTTTCAGAGGATAAAATTCTCAAGGTGGCTAGGTATCTGAACAACTTGAAGTGGAACATCCAAGAAGAGATGACTCTTCTAAGTCCTAAGACAGTACACTAATGCTATCAATTACCTATCAAGATTGAGGAAAGAAGCAAGAGGAAACATGAATAGGCTTCTAAGAGTAGAGGCAAAGGCAGAGATCAAAGGGATCAAAGAGGACATAGAGGTGGCTACCAAGGTAGAGGAAATGAGCAAAGAAACCAAGGAGAGTCTAAACTCACTAAGCATGGGAGTGAAAAACCTTCTAGAGGAGGTTATGGAAGAGGTAGAGGTTCTTAAGGAGGATCAAGTAGAGGAAGAGGAATAGGCAGGAACAATTCATATTTTGCTACTATGAAATGTTACCATTGTGGTCAAGTAGGACATCCAGCTTATAGGTGCCCAGAGAAAGCATCTTCATCAAATGCTGAGAAGAGGGTGGCATATGCACAAGAGGACACCATGAGCACTAAATCACCAGAGATCAATCATATTGAATCTGAAATGGGGGAGAATCTGATGTTTAGGAGAGTTTTGATCAGACAACCAATCAAGGAAGAACCAAAACAAAGAAGAGCTCTATTTAGAGTGAGATGCAAGATACTTGGGAAAGTATGTAAGGTCATTGTAGATTCAGGTTCAACAGAGAACATTATCTCAGAAGAGGCAGTAAAGAAGTTAAAATTGGAGAAGGTACCCCACACTAACCCCTACAAAGTAACATGGTTAAACAAAGGGCAGAGTGTTCTTGTTAATGAGCAAGTAACGGTGGAGTTTTCCATTGGAGGGTACAAGGATAAGCTAATTTGTAATGTGTTACCCATGGATGCATGCCATCTACTATTGGGAAGACCATGGCAGTATGACTGAAGTGCCATGTATGATGGGAAGGAGAATACTATTTCTTTTTAAAAGGATGGGAAGACATTTAAGTTGCAGTCACTGTTAGAAGAAGAAGAAGGACAGTCAAAGACACCAAGTGTCCTATTAAGTAGTGGAAAGGAGTTCCTTAACAACCTACATCAAGGGGGTGAAGGTTATGTGATCATGTTGCAATCCAAAAAAGAAGACAAGACTGAGAAAATAGTCATACCCGGAGCAGTCCAGAAGTTTCTTGACAAGTATAAGGACATAGTGAGTGATGGTGCACCTACAACTTTACCTCCTAAAATTGCCATTAGTCATCAGATTGAATTCATACTTGGAGCTTCATTGCCTAAAAAAGTAGCTTATAAGCTTACACCAGATCAGAATAGAGGTAGCTAGACAAGTGCAAGAGTTATTGGATCAAGGATTGATTAGGAAAACAATAAGCCCATGTGTTGTACCAATGGTCTTAGCAACCAAGAAAGGAGGCAAGTGTAGATTATGCACTGACTCTAGAGAAATAAATAGGATCACAATCAGGTATAGGTTCCCTATTCCTAGGATTGAAGACTTGATGGATTGTCTTGGAGGAGCTTAGTACTTCACCAAGTTGGATCTCAAGAGTGGATACCATCAGATCAAAATCAAGGATGGAGATGAGTGGAAGACAACATTTAAGACAACAGATGAGTTGTATGAGTGGAGATTTATGCCATTTGGCCTCTCTAATGCCCCTAGCACATTCATGAGGCTCATGAATGAAGTGCTCAAGGACTTTATAGGGTTATTTGTGGTGGTATATCTTGATGATATACTCATCTTTAGCAAGACATCATAAGAACACCTAAAGCATGTGGAGTTGGTTCTTAGAAGATTGCAAGAGGAGAAACTAGCCATCAACCTAGAGAAGTGTGAGTTTTTCAAACAAGAGCTTGTATATTTGGGTTTTGTAGTGTCCCAAGGATCATTGAAAATGGATCCAAGCAAGGTGGAAGCTATCCTAAACTGGCCTAGACCAACCATAGGGACTGAGGTAAGAAGTTTCCATGGATTGGCTCAATTTTATAGGAAATTCATAAGAAACTTTAGTGGCATATGTGCACCTGTTCTAGATACAATCAAGGGTGGTTTGAAAACTAAGTTTGTGTGGAATCAAGAAGCTGAGAAAGGTTTTGAGAAAATGAAACAAGAAGTGGCAACTCAACCTATTCTCTTATTACCAAGCTTTGACAAATTGTTTATTGTGGAGTGTGATGCTAGTGGAGTTGCAGTAGGAGGAGTGCTTAGCCAAGAAGGTAGGCCCATAGTTTTCTTTAGTGAAAAGCTTAATGAAGCTAAGAAGAAGTATTCTACCTATGACCTAGAACTTTATGCTTTGGTTCAGTCACTTAGGAAGTGGAGGCATTACCTTCTACCCAAGGAGTTTGTGGTCTTTACTGACAATCAGGCACTTAGTTATATCAACACCCAAGAGAAGTTGAGCAATAGACACTTGAAATAGATGGAGTACATCCAAGCTTTTACTTTCACCATCAAGCACAAGAAGGGACAATTGAACAAGGTAGTAGATGGATTGAGTAGAAGATTGTTGATAGTACAAGAGATACAAATCAAGAGCATTGTAATAGAGAGCTTCAAGGATCTCTATGGGGAGGATGAAGATTTCTCAGAGGCCTACAAGGTATGTTCTGACTTTGAGAATCATTTTCATAGCCAATACTCAGAGTATACTTTGTAAAGTGGATTGTTGTTTAAAGGGAATCAGTTATGTGTTCCAAGAGGGTCAATGAGAGAAAACCTCATTCAGGAAAAGCATAATGGTAGTCTTAGTGGACATTTTGGCATCAACAAGACATTAGAACTAGTGCAAAGGTTCTACTATTGGCCTAAGTTGTCAAGAGATGTCAGGAGTTATGTGGAGCAGTGTGCTATGTGTATGAAAGCTAAGGGAGGAGCTAGTAATGCTGGCCTATATCAACCCCTACCCATTCCTAACAGACCATGGGAGTGTGTTAGAATGGATTTTGTGGTAGTACTCCCTAAGACCAAGACTAGATTTGATAGTGTGTATGTGGTGGTAGACAAATTCAGAAAGATGAGTCAATTTATTCCTTGTAAAACCACTCATGATGCTAGCTATATAGCCCACCTTTTCTTTAAGGAAATTGTAAGGATCCATGGATTGCCTTTAAGCATTGTTTCAGACAAGGATGTGAGGTTCATGAGTCACTTTTGGAAGACTCTATGGAGCAGATTAGGCACCAACCTATATTTTGGATCAGCTTACCATCCTCAAACCAATGGACAAACAAAGGTGGTTAATAGGGTGCTAGGTAACCTTCTAAGGTGCCTAACTAAAGAATAGAGACAAACTTGGGATATGGTAATCTCACAGGCTGAGTATGCTTATAATGATAGTGTAAACTGGACCACAGGGAAGAGTCCTTTTGAGATTGTGTATGGAATGCACCGAAGAGGTATATGTGAGCTCAGGGATCTAGGAGCTATGGAACATAGGACTGGACATGCAGAGGACTTCACTCAAACCATGAAAGAGATTCAAGAGCAGGTAAAGAGGACAGTCACTGAGGCTACACAAAAGTTGAAAGACAAGGTAGATATGTCAAGAAAGGATTTGCAATTTGCAGTAGGATAATATGTCATGGTTCACCTTAACAAATCAAGGTTACAGAAGGGTACATCAACCAAATTTCAGGTGAAAAGGGTAGGACCATGCAAGATATTAGCCAAGTATGGGAAGAATGCATACAAGGTGGAGTTACCTGCAGATTTGCGAATTTCACCAGTTTTCAATGTAGCTGATTTGATCAGATACAAGGGATCAGTCAATGACATAGATCAGACTAGTAAGGAGATCTTCAAAGATGTAAGCAACATACCCTTACCTATTCAAGACAAGCTTTAGGCAGAAAGGATCTTGGGGTCAAGGGTGAAGAAATCTACAAGGCATAAGGTGTACATGGAGCATCTTGTCAAGTGGAAGAACAAACATGAATCTGAGGCTACATGGGTAGATGAATCTCAGTTCAAGAAGCAGGGTGTTGACCCATCTCTTATATCTCTTCACATTCCTTAATTTCTATGTAGAGGGGGAGAATGGTGCAGGAGCACCCCAAAGTTCATCTCAGAGAGTTAACTAGAAGGTCAAGAATTAGTCACTTGTTTTAGATCAAACATAGCTAACTCCTTCTAACTCTTGAATTTGTGCCTTGGAGGCATTTAAGAACTTGCATTAAGTTAGTGAAGGTCATGTTGACCATCTGTTAGTTTGGAAGTTGGCTACGAGGATGACTTAGGACCTTGTAGACCCTCCTAGGTGATAGTTTTCTTTACAATTTTGCAAATAAAGCCTACGAAAAGCCACAAGTGGCCATGGAATAGTTAGGCTCGAGCTTAACTGAATTGGAAAGCCTATTTATGGAGTGCTTTGACTTGAGAGCAAGGTTGGAAGCTTTTTTAATGCTAGAGACTTCATGAATGCAAGGAAGGACAGTGATAGAATTGCATAATTTTTTGTGTTATGCTTTGAATTCAAGTGGTCAGGAGCGATCATGGCTCTGTAATATGTTATAGTTTGTAGTGTAAACTATGTTAGAAGCTTTGTGGTGCAGTAACTAGTTTTTGGGATCCATTTACAGGCGTTGTGTGTTTAAATTTAGTTGTTTTCTTTTAGATATTGGCCTGACAGTCAGCCTGTAAGGATGGAGCTCTAATTACTTTCCCACTGTACTTGTGTACGGGCCTTTGGGAAATTTGGTTAGGCTCCATGTCTATATATATTTTAGGGTTAGGAGTGGTTAGGAGTCCAGGAATCATGGAGAAAGTCTTCTCCTAGGCGAGCTTGACAAGTGCCCAGCTAGGAAAGACAGGAATTGAAAGGCACTTAACTAGCAGGGGTGGACTATCTCCTGGCAATTCATGGTGTGGAGAGGGTAGGTGAATGCCTTGCCAAGGCTTACTAAGAAGGAGGAAGCCCCATCAACCTATTTGATAAGAGGAAACCTTTGATAGTCTGAAAAAATATAGGGAAAGACCTAAAAAGACCCAAGTTCTTGGTCAGTTCCAGTTTGAGAAATTGTACGGATAGTGGAGACCTAAGCTTCCAAAAATCTTTGAGAGATGGGCATAGGTATCAAGAACCTCAAAGAAAGAATGGGTGTTCTTTGGAGAATTTAGAAGTATAAGCCAATTTTCTCGGAGTTGGAGGCCTAATTGGGGCTCTTGGGCTAGTAGCCTAATAAACCCTAACTAAGGGTTTGGTGGTAGCGAATTACAAATGGAGTATGGTGGATTGTCAAGAACCCTAGGGAGATGGTTAGAAGCCTTTGGAAACATCTCTACACCCCTGCAAAGTTAAACTTAGTTGTTGGAGGGAATTAGTCTTTAGGGAAGATTAAAGGCTAAGGGAAGAATAGAAGCATTGCACCAAGGGAGACTTGGTAGATTGAGAGGTGAGGTGATAGTGGGGTTGGCCAGTAGAACCTAGGGGTACCTATACATGAGGTAGGACCTAAAGGTTAAGGTGGTAGAGACACCTAGGAGATCTTGCAAACAAAGATCCAGAGCATGGAACAATGAGTGTTCCATCCAACCTTATCACTAACACATGGAAGGTTTAATATGGGAATCAAGTAGAGAAAAGGGTAGAGCAATGCCTAGCCTATAGTGAACTCAAACTTCCTAGTTTCATGATGCAGGTCAATTTATATGTAGCACCTTTGGGGTCGTATGATGCGATTTTGGGAATAAATTGGCTTATGGAACATAAGGCCCTTTTTGATTGTGAGGAGAAAACGGTTTCTTGTTTAGATGATCTAGGAAACTAGGTGGATATCTATGGTGTTAAAATGCCTTTGGAACTTAGACAAATTTCTACCATGCAGTTGAAGGAGCATAAAAGAGGGTGTATAATCTATGCAATTAAGGCCACATATCTTGATAACCATGAGGTGATAGCTAATGATCATGCCATCCTAAAGGAATTCCAAGATGTATTCCTTGATGAGTTGATTGAGTTTCCTCCTAAATGGGTATTTAAATTTTGCTTTGAATTGCTACCTAGAACTAAGCCCCAGTCTAAGGCTCAATACATAATGAATACTACTAAATTGTATGAATTGAAGGCCCAGTTACAAGAGTTGCTTAATTAGGGATTTATAAGGCCGAGTGTGTCTCCATGGGGAGCACTAGTCATATTCATGGAAAAGAAGGATGGGACCTTGAGATTATGTATTGATTAAAAAATGTTAAATAAGGTAACTGGATAAAGAACAAGTATCCTCTCCCTAGGATAGATAATTTTTTTGATCAGATGAAGGGGGCGAAGGTATTCTCAAAGATAGATTTGAGATCAGGGTACCAACAATTGAGAATTAAAGATGAAGATATTTCCAAGACTACATTCAGGACAAGATATAGGCACTATGAATTCACAATGTTATCGTTTGGGTTAACTAATGCCCAATGGTCTTCATGAACTTGATGAATAACATTTTTCGGGATTATTTTAATGACTTTGTGTTCATTTTCTTAGATGATATCTTGGTCTATTCCAAGTCAGAGGAGGACCATGATAGGAATTTGAGGATAGTATTGCAACATCTGATAGATCATAAGCTCTATGGAAAAATGTCCAAATACACTCTCTACCAAACCAAGGTGCACTATTTGGGACATGTGATATCCAGTGATGGGATAGCTGTGGATCCAAAAAATATTAAGAAAATTATGGAGTGACGAGCACCGCAACATGTTTCTAAAGTTCAAAGCTTTATGGGGCTTGTAGGTTATTATAGAAAGTTTGTCCAGGGGTTCTCAACCATCGTGGCACCCATTATTACACTCCAAAAGAAAGGAAATAAATTTGAATGGAGTGATAGATGTGAGAAGGATTTTCAATTGTTGAAAGAAAAACTTACATCTGCACCCATCTTGAATGTGCTAAATCCAAATGGGCACTTCATAGTGATAACCGATGCCTCAGGTGAGGGTGTGGGAGTGGTTCTCATGCAAGATGGTCAAGTGGTGGCATATGAATCCAAAAATTTGAAACAACATGAACTAAATTATGCACCACATGACTTGGAATTGGATTCCATAGTGAATTCTCTTCATATGTGAAGACATTATCTCCTAGGGAAGCCTTTTGAGTTAAAAAATGATCATGTAGGATTGCAATATATTTTTACTCAACCCAACTTGAACACTTGACAAAGGAAATGGTTGGAATTCTTGACCGAGTATAACTTTGGAATTGAATATATTAAGGGAAAGGAAAAAAGGGTGGCTGATGCATTAAGCAGGAGGAGACATCTAGCCACAATGGTTACAATAAAATCTACCTTCAAGTAGCAAGTAATCCTAGCATTGGCAGGGAATGAACATTATGAAAGGGTGAAATGAGCTCTAGATTGGAATCCTTCAGATCAGAGATATGATGGTTATGTGTTTGAGACAAATGGAATTTTGAGGTAGCAAGGGAAAATGTATGTACCAGATTTTGTTGGTTTAAAGGAATTGGTGTTGGAGAAATTCCATAATGCGCCATACTTAGGGCACCCCGGTGTGACTAAAATGGTTGAGGGACTCAGACCCTTATAGTTCTGGCCAAGACTTAAGAAAGATATAATATCATTTGTAGCCCGATGTTTGGAGTGCCAGTGAGTTAAGGCTGAGCATGTACATCTGGTGGAGCTTTTATACCCACACAGAGTGCTAGAATATAAATGGTAGGTGATCACGATGGAATTTATTTAGGGGTTTCCTATAACTAAGCTAGACATAATGTTATTTTGGTTGTAGTTGATAAATTGACAAAGGTAGCACATTTCATTCCTAGAAACCTTAGAGATGGTTCTTTGGTGTTAGCAAATAAATTTGTTCAGGAGATCTTCAGGTTACATGGAGTTCTTGAGACAATCATTTCCGGTCGTGACACTCGTATGACTTCCAGATTTTGGACCACATTAAATTCTTCCTTGGGGACTAAGATGAATTTCATCTTGAAATATCACCCTCAAATCGACGATCAGACAAAGAGAGTGAATCAGATGGTGGAACATCTTCTTAGAATGTATTGCATGGAATAGTAGCATAAATGGGAAGAGTACTTGCCTCTAGTGGAGTTTTCCTACAACAACTCCTATCACGCCTCACTAGGCATGGTGCCTTTCGAGGCATTGTATAGTTATAAATGTCGCACACCTATCAGTTGAGATAGGGTGGAGGAAAAAATTATGATAGGACCTGCGATGCTTAAGGAAATGGAAGATCAGATGAGATTGATTAAGGAAAATCTAAAATAGGCATCTGATCATCAAAAGAGCTTTGCCGACCAAAATTGGATTTTTAGGCAATTTTCAGTGGGTGATAAGGTGTTCTTGAGAGTTTTTCCATAGAAGAGTTCAATTTATTTTGGCAAGAACTTGAAGCTTCCTCCTAATTTTGTTGGGCCCTTTGAAATCTTGGAAGTTGTGATTCCAATTGCTTATAGGCTTGCTCTTCCGTGAGCTCTATCCCACATTCATAATGTTTTCCTTGTCTTTGTGCTCAAGCCATATCACCCAGATGTTACTCATCTTGATTGGTATGCTTTGCAAGTTCTAGATACAAGGGCGATTCTAGTGGAGCTTGTTAGGATTATGGAAAAGTGCAACATTAAGTTACAGAATTGGGAGATAATGTAGTATAGGATCCAGTGGGATCAATATTCTAAGGATAGTGCAATGTGGGAGGAAATTGATGATATTGATAGATCTTTTCCACACCTTGGATTCTAGCCTAATATTTTCTTTCATGCATTTTTATGACTCTTGATATATGGATGATATAGACTATATTGTGTGTATGTTTTCACTTAGACATCAAGACAATGTCTCTTCCAAGTGGGGAAGGATGTCATGTCTCTAATTTTGGTGATGCCTACTTTTTCTTTATGTGGTTTTTGCTTTATGACTAAATGTATGTGTGTGCAGTAGATTAAATTATAATTAATGTGGTGTTACTTTTCATGAAAATTTGTAATGAATGAAATGTCGTCTTATTTTAAAAATGATTCAAAATGGAAAAGTGATTCAGAATTAATGTATTATGATCTTATGAGTTAAGTTGATTTGATTCTATTTGGATACTAATCTCATGTTGGTTGCTTGAGTGTACTTGAGTGGCAGGTGGTCAAAGACCAAGGGTGTGGCTCAGGTAGGGGAGATTAGCTTCTTGGCAAGGTAAAGCAGGAATGATGCTCTCGATCACACACAAAACACTTTTAATTTCATATAGATGCATTTACCATGTGACTTGGATGATTATTTTATTATTGGTAATTATAAATGGCTATTTTTATATTCATATATGCAATTAAAAGAATGGAAAAACTAATTATAGTCTAATTAAACATTTACATGTACAATTGAACATCAAGTGGTGTTAATAAAGTAATTGTTAGATTTCAATTAATGATAATTTCCATGCTCATGTTTTAATATTTGAATGTAAATAAATAGCTTATGCAAATATTTGTTTTTGGAAAAAATTCTAAAAGGTAATTAAAATAGGAAAAACAATTAAAATGGAAATAAAAGTGAGTAGAAAATATTTATTTTAATTTTTAATTCCCCAATTTCAAGATTAGGTCTCAGGAAATGAGAAGAAATCTTTAAAATGAGGAATAGACTAATGAGAAGCATAAATGTATTTTTACAATCTTTGGTTTTGGGCTTTACAAAAACTAGGAAATATGGGGGCAAGAAAGGGGTTTCTCTTTAGCTTTGCAAAATAAATACAGAAAGGAAAGAGGATACAGGAAGAACCAGGGAGCAAGCGAGATTCTATAGCTGGGGGTTTCAACAATCAAATACAAGGAAAAGCATTCTCCAAGTTTTAATCTAATCCAATGCATTTAAATTTCAATTGCAAGCATAGGATAACTCACTATGAAAGATCAAAAAGAATTTCTTGGAAATTATCTGTTCATATTTACTGGAAATTGGGTGTTTATTGTATTGAATTCATTGCTTCAACTATGCAATCTATTCTTTTCTCCCTTCCTGCTATAGAAAGTTTCATATATTTATATATTTTATATCTAATTCAATTTCTGAAGTGCACCCATTTTCTGCAATTTTCTGATTTGGAAATGAAAACCAAACTACACAAATAAAATAAATATATATATATACACATATATTTAATTGAATATATATGTATATATATATATATATATATATATACAAATACATATACATATATATAAATAAAATTAATGGCTAATATATATATTTTTTATGTAATTCTGAATTGAATCAAAAATCAAAGAACAATGGAATCATTTATTTGTTTTAGTTTAGGGAAATGTTTTGTATGGAGGGAGAAGTTGGCCAACACTTGTGCCCCCCCATAGGGGAGGCTACGCTATGGAGGCAACATCTCCCCATAGGGCACAACTTGTGGGGAAGCGCTGCCCCCATAAGCAACGTCCCCCATGGGGGCCGCAACTACTTAGGCCACCCCCCTCCTCTCACCATTGATTTCCTTGCAAATCAAACCAATTGCTATTCAAAATTAATATGATACAAAAATTTTAATTCAAAATTTTAGATATATATATACATATATACATATATACATATATATATACATATATATATATATATATGCATGTATATATACTCTTTTGCAGTATATACATAAAGTCTTATGGAGAATAAAATGTTCAGTCTTAGATTGATTATATATGCATATATATAATGTATATATAAATATATATATAATGTATATTGTATACATCTAAAAATGGTCATTATAAATCAAGTCTATTAATTAATTAAAATTGAATTAATTAATTAATATTCTAAAGTCATCTACATGTAAATAAATTTAATTATTTATATCGTTCACCTTTCTAAATTCTTATAGCTTAATTAAATAAATAAGTTTATTTAATTATCATCATTTTTCTTATGAAATTTATTTATATTAATTATCATATTATTCTAAGTTTGAAATTCAAATTCAAATAATGAAATATTCTTCTAAATTGTTCACTCCACAATTGATTAAATATTTTAATATTTAATTACTTTCTTTTCTCACTTCACATATGATTAAATATTTTTAAATATTTAATTATATTTCTTTTTCATCTCTCACACATAATTAAATATTATTTATTTAATTAGGAATTTATCCTCAACTACCAACTAACTCCTCATAAATGAAGTGCACAAATGACAAATTTCCTTCATTTTTGAATGGAGAAGGTTGTGTAGGAGGAAAAATTTCCCATTATTCTCTCAACCTTCCATCTTTCTCTCAACTTCCAAAATCTCTCACCATTCATCTTGACAGATTTGATTTCAACCATTGATTTTTGCCAACTAGATTCTTGCCTCCAAAAATCTATAAATACAACCCTCTTGTGAGTTGAATTCATCCTAGATTTTGTGAATTTAGCGTAGTTACTATAGTTGCATTCGACTCAACATTTTAGCAATCTTTTCAAGCATATAGCATTTTAGTTTCATATCATTAGCTTAAATCATTTAGCAATGGACATGCATGTTGCATAACCTCGTTCTCTAAGTTGTCATTTTTACAAGCTGTTGCATACACCAACTGAGAGCCAATAACTTACAACAGATCCTTGGAGATAGAGGACAATGGGATGCTTTTGAAGAAACTGTTGTTTAAGAGTTTGTTTATCTTTTAATAAGTTTCTTTGATATACTATATTATTGGTGTGTTGGTTTATCTTTCTAATTAGTCCACATATTCACACACATTTTTTGGCACCCATTGTGGGGCCCTGCCCTATTTTTAATCTTTTTATTGCATATTTTCTGACAGGTGACAGACTGGAGTTGCAGTTTAGCACATACGAGGACTATTTTAGCACTTCGATGACCTGTTTTAGTGCATACGATAGTTTTTTTAGCTTATTTACTTACTGTTTTAGCACATCCCTGTTTGTTCCTTTAGCACATTTGATAACTATTTTAGCACATTTACCAGTTCTTTTAATACATACAAGGAGTGTAAAAATAAATCCTGATTTTGACGCCATCCGTGGGAAAGGATTTTTCTTTTTTGCATAAATTAAAATGAAGCAATCCTAGGATAGACATTTAAAATATGGAATTAACCAATCCTAAGATAGTCACCAAACTGTATTTTATCTTGGTTAAAATGAATCCCATGCTTGTTGTGGAGCAACATCTTCACTTAGTATAGAAATTCATCATTTGGGATTTAAAATTGAAACATTTATTTGCTGTGACTGCTAGGTAATATGTTTATGATCTCCCCTTAACTGGGTGACCAAAATGCCAGACTTACCTTCTTTATTTGATGCATGTCATGCTTTATTAAATCCTTTAGAAGGCCTGCTGTAGTGGGAAAATGTACTCACCCTACGGGAATGACCTAAGTGGGAACAACCAAAGCCAGGTTTTTTGACCCACTCTAATCAAAAGTGAATTTTGGGGAAACCCATATTCAATAGAAGTGTGCAAGATAACCATCCCCAAAATATTTTTTCTAAAGATTGGGAGGTATCTTGAGGGAGTTTATCTATTGCCGCGTTGAACATATACCTTTACTATGGACCATAGTGTAGAATCCAATTGTGTCAATATCCAAACATCATAATATCACAGTACAGGGGGAGGGAAGAATCTACCCCAAGACACTCACCATATAATTGCCATGGATTGTTTGCTCAGGGGATCGAGAAATCTAACCTTGAGTACGCACCAGGAAAAGACAAAAACATGGGCACTCTCTAGGGGGTGACACGGCTATGTGAGTCAACATAATTCTAAGATGTGGGCTGTGGTTACTATGATGAACTTTTGACAATTAAGAGTGAGTCTGTCTGAAGTGTCTGTTTTGTTCATAACCCGTGGAAATCAAAAGAATCATGCCTGATTCTTGAACATACACTTTTTTTTTAGTTTTAGGACTTTAAAAACAACTGTTTTATACTGTATGTCATGTTTTTCAAACATTAAATCAGATAAAGATCGTCCAAATAATTGTTTTGTCAAAACATGTCTATCTTAGCGCATTGATTGGATATTTTAGTGCATACCTGGTCTGTTTGAGCGTATTTGTGCTGTGCTTCGGCACATCCCTACTTTATTTTAGTGCATTTATGCTCTGTTAGCGCATCGGTGCTCCTTTTTAGTGCATACCTGCAACAATACGACACATTTTTTGAATCTTTTACCGCATCTGCTAAAACATTTAGGGCATCCATTGAACAAAATAGTGCATCTATGATCAAAGTCTAAGAAGTTTTCTGACATCGAAATCTATCATTTAGTCTGGTGTTTTTCTATGCTTAGGGAATGGATATCCACAAATTTTGTTAAAAAATACCTAGAGAAAAGGATTAGGAAGCCAAAAAATTCCCTTAGTTATAAGAAGCTATTGAAGAGGAGAAATTTTTTATACCAAAGTCAGAAATTTTTTCTTGAGCATAGAACTTTCCTCCATCAATATCAAGACTTTCTAGGGGTTTTACTGACAATTTTTTTTTTGAGCCATTAGCTTCACGAGCTTTCTTTTAACGAAGAGATCTATCACAAATGCACAATCACAGTCAACCTATTCGTCCCTCTTTCATCCCACAACCTGAAATTCAATATTCCAATTGTCCCGATCAAGTGTTGCAATAGAGAGCTTAGAAGCATTAGGCTTTTGCAAAATCTTTATTTTATCAAATTAAGATCAAAATATCGCAAAGTGCATCATCATATTCATTTTTATTTTTAGTTTAATTCCCATAATAGGATCATCATCCTTTCAACCAAGGAATCACGAGCTAAAAAATAGAAGTTTCATAAGTCATATCAATAGAATCCTCATTCTATTATGACTTAGATATCCATCAAAATTGCACTATTTTTATTTTGTGATCAAAGTTAGTTGAGATTTGGTAAAAGCTTATGCCTATTATCACAAGATCTCACAAGATCATAGAAGGAGACGAAAGGGAAAGTACATTAAGCAACACGGGTGATAAAAGCAATAGTGGTGATAAGGAAGAAAATACTTTTCAAAAACTTCACACCATGAATAATTTGAATGATGATGAGATAACAGAGGAAATGCTTCAAGAAGCAAAACAAGATCCTTAATTCCATACTCTTATAGATAGGCTTTTAGAATGAAACAAAGAAAGATATTTTCTTTCATTAGCCAACCAAGGAGCTAAGCTACCCACTGATTTTGACACAGAAGGGATTAGAGAGGATCTTGAAGCTCCCCTTAATAATTTTAGTGCTCTTACTCAATGAATAAAAGCATTACAAGGAAAAATTAAAGAAATACAAGGGGGTGCGGCCAAGAAATATGTTCTGGAGGATATCTGCCCAAATCCATTCGACAAGAATCTCAACATGATTCCTTTTCCAAAGCATTGTGAGATCCTAAAATTTGATAGATACAATGAAAAAACGGATCCCATTGATCATGTAGGAGATTTTTGAAATATGAGTTTGGAGTTTTCTCATGAAGATACATACCTGATGCATTTGTTTCCATGAAGTCTCGGTGGAGAATCCATGGAGTGGATTTCCAAGATCACTCACCCCATCAAATCATTTGAGGAATTAATCAATAAATTCATATCTCAGTACTCCTACAATATATAACACCAAATAACCATGCTTGATTTATGTAGAGAAAAAAAAAGATTGGGGAACCTTTCATTACGTTCCTTCAAAGGTGGAGAAGGTTATTTGCAAGATATTCCTGTCTTGTTGCTGAAAATGAAAAGATGGAAATCTTTATCGTCAATTTAAATCAACAGATGAGTTACAGGTTAAACCTCCATTGTCCTCAATCATTTGAACAATTGATTGAAAACGTGATCACCATCAAAGGAGCCTTGGTCAAGAGAGGAAAATTAAAGCTTGACAAAGATGGTCCAAATTCATATAACAACAACAATAACAAGGACAAATTATGATTTTGGACTAGAAATAAGAATGTTGTAAATGATGGGGTGGTAGATGCCAACAACGTGAAGCCAACCATTCTCAATATATTAGGTGTCCATTGTAACAACAAAAATGTTGGAAATTATAATAACCAAGGCAATAATAATTCGAATCAAGGAAACAATGCCAACTAAGGAAATGTGACCAATAATCGTGGTAATAATCTTGGTAATGATCAAAATTCAAATGCACCCAGATCACAGTTTTTCTCAAATCGGTGGAGTTTTACTACCTTGGGCCAGTCTCTTGAATCGATCCTCAAAGATTTGTTGAATCAAAATGCCATCACATTGCCACCGTAAAGATATTATGAACCTTGAGTTAAACCACCATCGTGGAATGACTCATACTATTGCGATTATCATAGATGCAAAGGTCATAAGATAAATAATTGCCAAGGGCTAAAGAATTTGGTTTGTGATTTGATTGATAACCGTACGATAATAGTTGAAGGACATAACGCCAATGATGATCATCAGGCATTCAAGGACCCTCTCCCCAATTATCAAAAATGGGAATCTTCAAGTGACAAGGGCAAGAATATGAATCATGTTTATGACACCACCATCAATCATATCTATTATGATGACTAGCAAGTTAACATTATCATCGTCAAGGGGAAGCAAGAGTATCGAGAGGTCAATGAAATAACAAGGGGATAGGCCAAAATCATTGTGAAAGGAAGTTCATCTAAATCGTAAGTTCCCCCTCCAAGTTAGTACAATTTGGTCGATCAATTGCGAAAAACATCAGCCAAAATTTCCATCTTGGAGTTGCTCAAAATATCGTCGACACATAAGCACATTCTGGAAAAGGCACTCATTAACTCAACTATGTCTCTTGATTTGAATATAAATAGATTTCAAGCCATGGTGGGACACTTGTTCTCACCCACATGCCTATCCTTCTCTGAAAAGGATGATGCCTCCATGACCCATCCCCATAATTCATCACTTTATTTAGAGGTCATGATTCATAAAACCTGAATTAGACATGTTCTAATAGATGGGGGAGCTGGTCTAAACATTTTTACTTTAAAATTGGTCCTTGCTTTGGGATATTCAAAAGAATTTATAGATCCAAGAACAAAAATTACAATCAAAGCATATGATGATGAGGAAAGAGCTTTTAAAGGCCTCATCATGCTACCAATCAGAGTGGGACCTGTTGTGAAGAACACTTTTTGTTAGGTTCTAGATCAAGAATTATCTTATAACATACTTTTGGGTTGCCCATGGATCCATGAGATGCAGACAGATCCATCAACTTATCATCAATGCCTGAAGTTTCCATATGACAGACAAGAAGTAACAATATGAATAGATCATAATAGTAGTCAGATTTTTTCTAATCTTAGAGAAACACAAGAAACCTTTGTCCTGCATAATAGAGAGGCCCCGACTATTTCTACTTCTAAACATAGTGACCAAGCAAAGGAATTAATAAAGAATTTTGGTACAAAGCTACAAATAAAGGATAATGGAGTGGGAGAATATTCACAGTGTTTCCCTAATCTACTTGTCTCTCCAAGGTCACATGTTAGAGCTGCAATGGATTCCTCTTTAGGAACATAAGCTTCAGTTCCCATCACCAAATTTGATGGAAGATTTATTCAAGCAAACACCCAAGAAAATGAAGTTGAAGATAGAGATATTCTTGTTTGGCCTTATAAGGATGAAGACAAATCAGTCTAGCATGCCAAGTTACCTACTGAGCAATATGGAAAGGGTTATGCAATAATGTAAAGAATGGGTTATGAAGGAAATGGCCCCATAGGCAAGAGAAAAGAAGGAATTGTGGAACCTATTCAACCCAAAACAATGCATTCAAAAGATAAAACAAGACTTGGATATGGTAAAGACACAAAAGAAGCAACCTTAAGGAAATCTAGAGAAGAGTTAACTGAAACAATTTTCAGATTGCGGGAAAGTTCTGACACTGATGCCAATGAGTATGAATGGGATACCATTTCTAATGATAAATTTTGGAGAGATAAATAAGTGGATGTTATACAAAAATATATACCCATGCTCACACAAGGGGAAAGCTCAAGGCCTCCACTTGATTACATACTACTAAGCGACCATGACTCAAGTGATGACGATTTGGTTCAAACCGAGATAGATAATCAACAGAAGGATACCATAATAGATCTTTTCCATAGCAAGAATGATGACAATAGCATGACCTTAACAACCAGTGACTTTACCCAACCTGACGATCCATTACCCTTGGTCCATCCCAAGCTCATTGATTGGGAACAAACAAAACCAATTGACATCCCAACCTTCCCAGATGATGAAACCCTTGTGAATTTTCTTTGTTCCTCAAATCCAGAAACAGGTTCCACCAGTGAATCATAGGATCAAAGTCTCAGTCAGGAGAGTGCTAAGTTTTTCAGCTACAAAATTAACAATATAAAAGATAGATCTAATGGTGAAAACCTAAAAAGGGCACTATTAGATCATGAAAAGAGAAAAATAAATAGCACATATGATGGTGAAAACCTTTCAAAGGTACTGGAAGATGGAAAAATTGACAATATCCCTAAGAACTATCAGGAAAGATCTTCTATTTTGATAGAACCAACATAGGCAATCGATACAAGCACTATAGAAATGCCAAAGATCTTGCAACTTGCTGCATCATTGACAGAGGAAGAAATCCCAAATTCACAAAATTCCTAAAGGATAATCAAATCAATTTCACATGGTCATATGCAGATATGCTTGGATTAGATCTAAATCTTATCATGCACCATTTGTCCATCAAGCCGGGGGAAAATCCTGTGAAACAAAAGCTTAGAAAAATGAACCCACATGTTGCATTGCTAGTCAAAGAGGAATTAAAGAAGTTGTTGGATGTTGGATTCATTTAGTCTATTGAATACGCAGAATGGATATCCAACATTGTACCAGTGTCAAATCCAAATGGATCAATCAGGATTTGTATAGATTTTAGAGACCTAAATAAAGTATGTCCAAAAGACAATTTCCCTCTGCCAAACATAGACATGATTGTGGATTTAATAGCAAGGCATGCTATGCATTCATTGATGAATGTATTTTCTAGGTATAACCAGATCAAGATTGCACCTGAAGATGAAGATAAGACTACATTCACATGTCCTTGGGGTATATATTGTTGGAATGTAATGTCATTCAGAATAAAAAATGCAGGAGCAACATATCAACAAGAAATGACTATAATTTTTAATGATATGATGCACACATTCATGGAGGATTATGTAGATGATATTTTAGAAAAATTAAATACAAGGGAAGGACATCTAGACATTTTATCTAAGATTTTTGTTAGAATGGAAAAATTTAAGGTACAACTCAATCCCAAGAAATGTGTCTTTGGAGAAAAATCTAGAAAACTCCTATGCTACATTGTATCAGAAAAAGGAATTGAAGTGGATCTAACGAAGGTTCAATCTATTATAGAAATTTAACCACCAAGGAACATTAGTCAATTGCGATCTTTACAAAGACAATTACAATCCATCAGGAGATTCATTGCACAACTAGTAGACACGAGCTTGCTGTTCACACATCTCTTGCATAAAAATGTCCCATTCAAATGGGAAGACAAGTGTGTAGAAAAATTTGATCAGATCAAACATTATCTAATGAGTCCACCATTATTGATTCCACCAATACAAGGCAAACCACTCATACTATACATTTCTACCACAAAAGTATCATTGGGGGCATTATTGGCACAAGAAGATAGAACGGGCAAAGAAAGAGTAGTATATTACATCAACAGGACATTGATAAGCCATGAGCTAAAAAATCTTGTTTGGCAGTAGTGTTTTATTCTCAAAAATTGCAGCACTACATGCTAGCTCATACAGTCAAACCTGTGGCTAAAATTTATCCTCTGAAATATCTTTTGAGCAAAGCAACATTAACTAGTAGACTGGAAAAATGGGTAATGATCCTAAGCGAGTTTGACATTCATTACGTGGATCAAAAGGAAATCAAAGGGTAGGTGATAGCAGATCAGTTAGCAAAAGAACCACTACAAGTAGAACATCCAATGCATATTGAATTTCCTGATGCTGATGTTTTCACAACAACTACTAAGAAATCATGGACACTTTACTTTGATGGGTCCTATACACAACATGGCTCAGGGGTAGGAATTATTTTTGTCACACCTTAGGGACACACCATTCCAAAGTCTTATTGGTTGATGTTTCCTTGTACTAACAACATAGCCGAGTATGAGGCACTTCTAATTGGAATGAGAATAGCATTAGACTGGAGAATCACAAAGCTACAAGTGTTTGGTGATTCACAACTTGTCATTAATCAAATAAATGATGACTACCAAACTAAAGATGACAAGTTAATGCCTTACAAGAACATGGTAGATGATTTCAAAAAGTATTTTGTTGATATCAAGTTCATGCAAATACCACAGATTGACAACAAAGCTACATATGCCATGGCTACAATTGCATCACTACTAGGTATGTGTAGGATCATCATGGAAAAAATAGGCCCTTAAGTGGCAATAAAATTCAGAAAATCAGAGTTAGGCAACTTGACATAAAAAATTGAATAAGTTATATATATTATTTCAAAAATATGTAAGAATAGAATCTGTAGAAAATTGAATTTAGTTTCTAAACTACTAGATTTATTTAAAAAAAAAAAAAAAACTATTTGGTGAAATTTTGAAATTTCAATGCAGTAGTACTTAAATTTCAGGGAATAAATAAGAAGTAGGTGTCTATCAGACCACCCTAACCACAAGAAAATGAAAATATATTTTTATAATTTTTTAGATAGATGTAGGGGACTCATGTCCGGATGTGATGCATATTGTTTTGTAATTTTTTTCCAAGTAAATAATTAATTATGATTTTTTTATTACAAATTTTACAAAATATAAAATCTCGTATGTCTAACCACCTTAACTTGGTCAAAACTTCATGTAATTCAATTTTTTTTTTTTAATCCTATAGTATGTGAAGCATATTTCATATTCAAAAAATGTGATACCGTTTGAAAGTTATAGATGTTTTTCAATCAACCTATCAATCAGGACTTTAGTCATAATTCAAATAGAAAATAAATAATAATAATTTATTAAATTCAAAGTAAAACATAATTTATATTGGTGGAAAGTTGTGAATCTCCTTTAAAAAAAAATTTCATTTCATCAATTTTGGGTTAAAAAAAAGTTGTCAGCCACATGGGTCATCATATCACTTAGATATCACCACTTTTTGGCTCATCATGATCCTGCACATACCTTGCTACAATTATCAGAGAACCAATCTCGATACAAATTCCTGGTGGAACAACTATTTTCCCCTGCCTATGATAACCCTGAAATCCAAATCATTTGTCACTTGACTAGTTATGATTCCCCCTTACATGGAAAAATCTACACTTATCTAAAAGATACTATCTTACCCCCAGATTTGTCTCAAAATTAGAAAAGAAACTTCACACAACAATCTTCTCACTATACCCTAATTTCTGATACCCTATACCGATGTTGTCTTGATGGTACCCTCCTTAGATGTCTCGAACGCGATGAATCAGAGAAGGCCTTACAAGAAGTTCATGGTGGTATTTGTGGGACTCATTCAAGTGGATTAACCTTGGCTAAGAAGCTTGTTAGAATGGGTTATTATTGGCCAACCATGGAAAAAGAATCATTCATGTTCGTGAAAAAATGCCCAAAGTATCAAATTCATGGGAATCTCATCCACACTCCTACTCAGGAACTACAACCTTTCACAACTACATGGCCTTTTTGTCAGTGGGGACTAGATCTAGTTGGAAAAATTCACCCATCATCATCAAATGGAAAAAAGTTCATAATCACGACCACCGAGTATTTTACTAAGTCGATTGAAGCTATTTCGTTAACAGCAGTCATCGACAAACAAATTTCATCTTCCATTTTGAATTATATCATATGTCAGTATGGCATTCCTAGCTCCATTATCACAGATAATGGAAGACCTTTTAAGAATGAATATGTTAATGAACTTTGTGAAATGTTTCACATCCAACACAGGTTCTCCACACCTTATTATCTACAAGGGAATGACCAAGTAGAGGCTTCAAATAAAACAATCCTGAAGATCCTGAAGAAGACAATGAATGATGTCATTTGTGATTGGCATGTCTAGTTAAATCCAGCTTTGTGGGCATATAAAACTAGCACTTGCATGCCGATAGATGCCACCTCATATGCCTTAGTTTATGGAGCAGAAGCTATCTTGCCAATGGAATTTGAGATTCCCTCACTTCGAGTCTCACTTAAGGGACTCATAACTGATGAGGACTATAGAGTTTCAAGACTGAAAGAACTAGAGCTAGTTGATGAGAGATGAAAAAGTGCAGCCAATCACCTCAAGGGTTATCAACAAATGATGTCCCGCAGTTACAATCACAAAGTTATACCACACACATTTCAATTAGGTGACTTGGTTCTCAAAGAAAAATCTCGCAACCAACAAGATTAGGAAAAGAAAGGGAAGTTTGAGCCAAATTGGCTAGGTCCATTTGTCATCATAGCCACATACGGATTGAAGGCATATTAGTTGTCTACACCAGAAGGGGACCTATTTGAAGATCCAACCAAAAACATCCATCTGAAGAAATTCTATGTTTGAAAAATTTCAAAAACAACATAAAAATTCATGAAAAAATCCATACAAATTGGAAAATGTCTTGAAAAAGTCATCATCAGGATAAAACTTAGCAAACAGGCATTCTTTTGAAATACAAAAAAAATCAAAAAAATCAAAAATACAAAAAAAAACAAAAAATCAAAAAAATAGTTGCCTTGATGAAAACCTGGCAAACCGGCGTCTTAGTAACAACCAAAAAATCACAAAATATGAAAAATTCCAATAAAAGCAAACGGTGAAAACTTGGCAAACAAGCGTTGTTTGTGATTTAGTCGACTCTCCCATCTATTAGGCTAGGTCCTGCATTGTTCATATCCATTTTTCATTGGCATCACATGCATTCCTAGCCATCATATACGCTTCATGTGCCCAACATTTCCTTGAAGCGACAAGGATTTCATCATGGCTTGATGATCAATGTTATCCTTAGTGTTAGGTTGTGTCTTTTTGAGAGTTAAAGTACAATTTCATTAGGGGGCAATCAAATTTTTTGAAATTTTTGGCAGACAAACGACAACATGTGTCAAGTATTGGAAACATTAGATCAACAATCGATTATCTGATCAAGTTTAGTCTAAACAACTTTGAGACATGTCACACATAAAACTGAATCAAACTGGATGATCTTAATCTGATTAAAATGATTGGAATACTTAAGGCATAAGTTGAATTGTTTTAAAATTTGATGACATCATATCTCTGGAGTGGCTCAATGATGTACTGAACTAGAGTCACAAGGAAGGAGTATGATTTTTCTTTATTCGCTATCTATAAGCTAATCACTAGTACTGTGCAAGTTTGTCATGAGACATAGTGACATTTCAGAATTTGTAGAGGAAAAAGGTTAGATTTTTCCTATATGCAAGCAATACTCAAGTCATCTTGGTCCAATTATACCTTGATGCTTGTATTAACTTGCTATATAAAAAATTATGTAAGCGGTACTCAGGTCAGCATCCCTTTGATGCTTGTACTGACTTTCAACATATCAAAAGGCTCAATGATGAAAATCAATCACAACATTGGTTTACAGAATGACAACAATGAGATGGTTCATTTGGCATGTTAGGACTGCATAGCTCATATAGATTGCATTCCATTTTATGGCTATATGATGGATTTTTGGAGATTGGAAAATATAAATATCTCTTTTAATAAAGATTGAGTACACTTGGACATTTATTGCATCTCATTTTCATCATCATTTTCATTTTCATGTCACTTTCATATCATTTTCATATCCTATCATGTCATTTACATTTCATCTTACAAGGTTAGTTGAGTTATCATCTTGCATTTTCATAATTAATCTCATGAGATCATGTCATCTTATGTTGCATCATTTTTCACCAATTAGTTGCATATCATTTCATATCATATCCACATTTATTACATTTTATTTGCATGGCATTATTATTCATATCATTCAATTCATTTAAAAACCCATTTCATTAGGGGGCATTATTGTTATCATTTTCACATATCTTATCTTCATCGTGAATCTTTCACATCATTTTGTATATTACATATCATTCTCATATTGTGTCTTGCATAACCATCTTATCATTACATTTTTCCTATCATATCATTTAG
>VCHN02003487.1:0-14048 GCA_007115665.2 Sequoiadendron giganteum | reverse complement strand
TCAAGGGATTTGGTATCCACTTCCATCACTTTGAGTACGCACCTGGAAAAGACAAAAACACGGGCGCCCTCTAGGGGGTGACAAGGTTGTGTGAGTCGACGCGATTTTAAGTTGTGGGTTGTGATTACTATGATGACCTATTTGACAAATTAAGAGTGAGTCTGATTGAAGTGCTTATCTTGTTTAAAACTTGTGGAAATCTCAAGAACATACACTCTTTGTTTAGATTTTAGGATTAACAAAACAACTGTTTGCTTCTATGTTGTGTTTTTCATATTTAAATCAGATTGAGATCATCCAAAACAAGAAAATTTTATTAAACTCTCAAAACATGCCAATCTTAGAGATAATTTAGTGCATCTCAGGTCTGTTTTAGCGCATCTGTGCTTTGTTTCGGTGCATCTGTGCTCTATTTTAGTGCATCTTTGCTCTATTTCAGTGCATATGTGCTCTATTTTGGTGCATCTGTGCTCTGTTTCGGCACATCTATGCTCTGTTTTAGCACATCTGTGCTCTATTTCGGTGCATCTATGCTCTGTTCTAGCGCATTCAGTCTCTATTTTGGCGCATCTATTTTTTGAGCCTAGGTGATTTTTCTGACTTTCAGAAATCAAGTTTTATAGGTCTAGTCTTTCCCATGCTCAGAGTTTGGAAGTCTACAACATTTGCTAAGAAGTCCTTAGAAAGAAAGATTAGAAAGCCCAAGAAGTTTCTCAGTTATAAGAAAGTTTTGAAGAAGAGGAAATTTCTATATCAAAGTCGAAAGGTCCTGCTTGAATACAGAACCTTTATTCATCGATATCACGACTATATTAGAGGTTTCACTGACGATTATGCTGTAGAACCTTTCTACTCAAGAGATTTCTTTCAAAGAAGAGCCCTGTCTCAAAGGAATAACCACAATTAGCGTATTCATCCTTCTTATATTCCCCAACCTACTATCACGTACGCTATGCATCCAAATCAAATTTTGCAATAGAGAACTCAAACACATTAGGCATCTATTAAATCCATCCATCTACAAAGCTAAGATCAAACTTCACAAAGTGAAAAATCATCTTTATTTTCGATCTTTGGTTTAATTCCCGCAAACAGGATTTTCATCCTTTCACTCAGGGAATCACGAGCTAAAGATTAAAAATCTTTTAAGTCATAGAATCTTCATTCTATCCTGACTTTCATCACCATTGCACTATTTCATTCCTTTGATCAAAGTTAGTAGGATTTGAGTAAAGCTTATGCCTATTACCACGAGATCTCGGAAACACATAGAAAAAGACGAAAGTACAACGAGCAAAATGGGGGATAATAGTGAGAGGGAGGAAAACCCCTTTAACACTTAAAATACTGAGGAATTAACAAAAGAAAAACTAAAAGAAGCAGAGTAGGATCCTCAATTCCATACTCTTATGGAAAGGATTTTAGAAAGAAACAAGGAAAGATACTTTCTCTCTTTAGCTATTCAAGGAGCTAAGTTACCTACTGATTTTGACACAGAAGGGATTAAGGAAAGTCCTGAAACTCCTCTCGACAATTTTAGTGCCCTTACTCAATAGATCAAGGAATTACAAGGGCAAATAAAAGAAATGCAAGGGGGAGCAACAAAGAAGTATGTTTTGGAGGAAATATGTCCTTATCCATTCGATAGAAATCTTCGAATGATTCCTTTTCCAAAACATTACGAAATCCCTAAGTTTGATAGGTATAATGGGAAAACTGACCCCATTGAGCACGTGAGGGATTTCCAAAATATGAGCTTAGAATTTGCTCATGAAGATAGCTACTTAATGTGGTTGTTTCCATGAAGTTTGGGTGGACAATCCATGGAGTGGCTCTCAAAGATCACTCCCCCCATCAAAACCTTTGAAGAGTTGATAAATAAGTTCATATCACAATACTCTTACAACATTCAACACCAGGTAACCATGCTTGATCTTTGTAAGATAAAACAAAAAGTAGGGGAATCTTTCACTACATTTTTGCAAAGGTGGAGAAGAATGTTTGCTAGATACTCTCATCCTGTTCCTGAAAAGGAAAAGATGGAGATCTTCATCGATAGTCTTAATCAAGAAATGAGTTACAAACTAAACCTTCATTGTCCTCCATCATTTGAAAAATTTATTGAAAATGCAATCACTATTGAAGGTGCATTGATCAAGCGTGGAGTTCTAAAAGTCGATAAAGAGGGTTCAAATTCATACAACAACAACAACAACAACAATCATAATAACAACAATGACAAGTCACAATTTTGGACTCAAAATAAAAATATTGTAAATGATGGGGTAGTAGGTGCTAAAAATGTGAATACGAAGCCCACTGTCCTTAATGTGTCAGGTGTTCAACGCAACAATAATACCAGAAATTCTAGCACCCAAGGCAATGTTTCTAATCAAGGAAAAACAAATAACGCTCATGGAAATAATTTTGGTAATAATCAAAATTCGAATGTGCCCAGACCATCATATTTTTCAAGTCGACGAAGCTTTACTCCCTTGGGCCAATCTTTGGAATCCATTCTCAAAGAATTATTGAATCAAACGCTATTACATTGCCACCACAAAGAGATTATGAGCCTTGAGTTAAACCACCATCATGGAATGATTCACACTTCTGTGATTATCATAGGTGCAAAGGTCATAAGACAAATAGTTTCCAAGGGTTAAAGAATATTGTTCAAGATTTGATTGATAACCGTACCATCACAGTTGAGGGACATAATGTCAATAATGATCATCAAGCATTCAAGAATCTGCTCCCTAATTATCACAAAGGGGAATCCTCAAGTGACAAGGGAAAGAATGTTAATAACATCCAAGACATTATTATCAATCATATCTATACTGATGACCCTCAAATCAATGCTATCTGAATCAAAGGTAAGCCAGAATATCGAGAGGTCAATGTTACCACAAGGGGACAAGCCAAGATCATTGTCAAAGGCGGCTCATCTAAAGCAGCAATTCCCCCTCCAAGTCAATACAATTTGGTTGAGCAATTACGAAAAACGTCAGCCCAAATCTCTATCTTGGAGCTTTTAAAGTTATCACCTACACATAAGGACATTCTGGAAAAGGCTCTCGTCGATACAACTGTATCTCCTGATCTAGATACCGATAAATTTCAAGCCATGGTGGGACATTTGTCTTCCAACACATGTTTATCTTTTTCTGAAAGAGATGATTCATCCATAACCCATCTGCATAATTCATCACTCTATTTAGAAGTCATGGTTCACAAAGCCCGCATTAGACGCGTTCTTATAGATGGGGGACCCAGATTAAATATTTGTACTTTGAAATTGGTCCTAGCTTTGGGATATTCAGTAGATTCTATAGATCCACAAAGGAAAATTACAATCAAAGCTTATGATGATGAGGAAAGGACTTCCAAAGGTCTCATCATGTTACCAATCAGAGTGGGACCTGTTGTGAAGAATACTTTTTGTCAAGTTCTCGATTGGGATCTAACCTACAACATACTATTGGGTCGTCCATGGATCCATGACATGCAAGTAGTTTCATCTACTTATCATCAATGTTTGAAGTTTCCATATGATGGACATGAAGTAACGATACCCACTTATCACAATAGCAGTCAAACTTGTTCTAACCTAAGAGCAACTCAGGACACATTTGTCCTACATAATAGAGAAGCTTTGGCCATCTCTACCTCCAAAAACAAAGAACAAGTGCAAGAAATGATAAGCAATTTTGGCAGCAAGCTGAAATTGAAAGATAATGGGGTGGGAGAATATTCTTTATCACTCTCTAATCTACCCTTATCACCAAGATCTCATGGTCAGCCATCAACATCTACATCGCAAGCTACAACAGTTTTAGCCTCAACTTCAACCCCCATCACCAAGTTTAATGGGATATTTATCAAAGAAACCGAAGGGGAAGATAGAGCTATTCTTGACTGGCTCTATAAAGATGAAGAAAAATTCGTACAACATATCAAGATACCCACACAACAATATGGAAAGGGTTATGCTATCATGCAACAGATGGGTTATGAAGGAAATGGCCCTCTAGGTAAAAGAAAAGAAGGTATTGTGGAACCTGTCCAATTAAAAACAATGCACCCAAAAGATAAGACTGGGTTAGGATACGGTGAGGATACTAAGGAAAAAGTAACATAGCGGCCATCTAACGAAGAAATAGCTTAATCAATTTTGAGAATTCAAGCGGATAATTCTGAAACAGACTCAAATGAATATGAATGGGATGACTTCTCAGATGATCCTCTCATCTCAGAAAAAAGGGTGGATGTCATACACAAATTCTCACCTACATTCTTACAAGGAGAAAGCTCAAGACCTCTATTTGAATACGTCATACAAAGCGACCAGGACTTTAGTGAGACCAATTCGATTCAAAGCGAGATAGATCATTTTGAGAAGGATACCATCTTAGACTTCTCCCATAATAACATTGACAATAACATCATGACCCTAATGGCCAATGACTTTACTCATCCTAATGATCCATTACCTTTGGTTCATCCTGAACTCATTGATTGGGAACAAATTGCACCCATTGATGTTCCAACTTTTCCAAATGATGAAACCATAATAAACTTTCTTTGTTCATCCCATCCCAAAACAAGTTCCACCGGGGAATCACAAGATCAGAGTTTTCGACAGGTCAATGCCAAGTTTCTCAGCTATGAAATAAATAATATAAAAGAAAGACCTAATGGTGAAAACCTAACAAAGGCAGTATTAGGTCAAGAAAAAAGAAAAATGAAAGAAGGATCTAATGGTGAAAACCTAACAAAGGCAGTGTTAGATCAAGAAAAGAGAAAAATAAAAAGCGTATCCAATGGTGAAAACCTTTCAAAGGCGCCAGAGGATGGGAAACTTGACACTCTTTCAGAGTATTATCAAGAAAGATCTTCCATTCTAATTGAACCAACGGAGGCACTCAATATAGGTACTACAGAAAAGCCTAAAGTTTTACAATTAGCTGCATCTCTAACAGATGAAGAAGTACCTAAATTCACAGAATTTCTCAAAGATAATCAAATTAGTTTTGCTTGGTCCTACGCAAATATGCCTAGATTGGATCTAGATCTCATCATGCATCATCTATCTATTACGTCGAGGGCAAAGCCTGTAAAACAGAAACTCAGAAAAATGCATCCGCATGTGGCATTGTTGGTTAAAGAAGAATTAAAGAAACTTTTAGATGTTGGATTCATCCGATCCATAGATTATGTAGAATGGATCTCCAATATCGTGCTTGTTTCAAAACCAAACGGAAGGATCAGAATTTGCACAGATTTCAGGGATTTGAATAAAGCATGTCCAAAAGATGACTTTCCCTTACCAAACATTGATATGATTGTGGATTTAACAGCTGGAGATGCAATGTACTCATTGGTGGATAGATTCTCAGGATACAACCAAATAAAGATTGCACCAAAAGATCAAGATAAAACAACATTTACATGTCCTTGGGGAACCTATTGCTAGAACATCATGCCATTTGGATTGAAAATGAAGGAGCTACATACCAACGAGCAATGACAACAATTTTTCATGATATGATGCATACATTCATGGAAGATTATGTTGATGATCTTCTTGCCAAGTCTAACACTAGAGAAGGACACATCGATATCTTATCTAAAATCTTCAAAAGAATGGAACAATTCAAAGTAAGACTTAATCCAAAGAAATGCGTTTTTGGAGTAAAATCTAGAAAGTTATTAGGATACATTGTGTTAGAAAAGGGAATTGAAGTGGATCCTAATAAGGTACAAGCAATTCTTGATATGCCACTACCAAGAAGCATCAGTCAGTTGCGCTCCTTACAAGGATGATTATAATCCATTCGAAGATTCATTGCTCAACTAGCAGATAAAAGTTTACCATTTACGCATCTCTTGCATAAGAATGTTCCTTTCAAGTGGGAACACAAATGTGAAGTAGCCTTTAATCAAATAAAGCAGTATCTCATGAATCCACCAGTATTGACTCCACCAATACAAGGTGCGCCTCTCATATTATATATTGCTGCCACAGAAGTATCTTTAGGAGCATTATTAGCATAGGAAGATTACTCAGGAAAAGAACGAGCTATTTATTACATCAATCGAACCTTGACAAGTCATGAGCTAAATTATACCTTCATTGAAAAAGCTTGTTTAGCAGTGGCGTTCACTTCCCAAAAGTTACGACACTACATGTTAACCCATATAGTAAAGCTTGTGGCTAAGATTGACCCACTCAAATATCTTCTAAGTAAGGCAACCTTAACTGGCAGGTTGGCTAAATGGGTTATGATCTTAAGCAAGTTTGATATTTAGTATGTAGATCGAAAAGCTATAAAGGGACAAGTAATTGCAGATCAATTAGCAGAAGCACCAATGCCAGTGGAACACCTAATACATGTTGATTTTCTTAATGCCGACATTTTTACAGCAGATATCCAACAGTCATGGTCACTTTACTTTGATGGTTCTTACACTCAACACGGTTCAGAAGCAGGAATTCTTTTTATTAGACCTCAAAGACATACAATCCCAAAATATTATCAGCTAATGTTTCCTTGCACAAACAACATAGTTGAGTATGAGGCATTGATAATCGGTATGAGAATTGCAGTAGATTGGAAAATCATAGAACTTCTAGTTTTTGGCAATTCGCAACTTGTCATAAATCAAAACAATGATGAATACCACACTAAAGATGACAAGTTGATACCTTACAAAAGAATAGTGAAAGATCTCAAGAAATATTTTGTTAATATTCAATTTATACAGATTTCGCACATTGATAACAAAGCAGCAGACGCCATGGCTACAATCGCCTCTCTACTCCAATTGTCAGAGAATCAAAAATGGTATGATTTCCTGGTGGAACAATTGTTTTCTCCCACCCATGACGATCCTAAAACACAAATCATTTGTCATTTGATGAGTTCTGAATCTTCCTTATATGGCCAAATCTACACTTACTTAAAAGATACTACTTTACCCTTAGGCTTGTCTAGAAATCAAAAACAAAATTTCATTCACCAATCATCTCGTTACACCTTAATTTCTAAAGTCTTATACCGGCGTGGTCTGGATGGTACCCTCCTTAGGTGTCTTGAATGCGATGAATCGAAAAAATACTTACAAGAGGTCCATGGTGGAATTTGTGGGACACATTCAAGTGGACTAACCTTAGCTAAGAAACGTGTAAGATTAGGATACTATTGGCCCACCGTGGAGAAAGAATCATTCGCCTTTGTGAAGAAATGTGCAAAATGTCAAATTCATGGGAATCTCATTCATGCTCCTGCTCAGGAATTACAACCCTTCACCAAAACATGGCCTTTCGCTCAATGGGGATTGGATTTGGTTGGCAAGATACATCCATCCTCTTCAAATGGACACAAATTTATCATTACAGCCACTGAGTATTTTACTAAGTGGATTGAAGTTGTTCCTCTAACGATTGTTACGGGCAAACAAATCACTTTGTTCATCTTGAATTATATCATTTGCAGATATGGCATTCCTAACTCCATTATCATAGATAATGGTAGACCCTTTAAAAATCAGGATGTTGATGAACTATGTGAAAGATTTCACATCCAACACAGGTTCTCTACACCTTATTATCCACAAGGGAATGGTCAAGCCGAAGCTTTGAACAAAATAATTCTAAAGATTTTAAAGAAAACAGTGAATGAAGCAGGTCGTGATTAGCATGTCCAATTGAATCCAGCATTATGGGCTTATAGAACAAGCATTCGCACACCGATAGGAGCTACTCCTTATGCGTTGGTCTATGCAGCAGAGGCTATTCTACCACTAGAAGTTGAGATTCCTTCACTTCGAGTATCACTCAAAGGGCTAATCAATGACGAAGACTACAGAGTATCAAGATTACAAGAGCTAGAACTGCTTGATGAATGACGTCAAACTACAGTTAATCACTTGAAGGGGTATCAAAAAATTATGTCCCACAGCTATAATCACAGAGTCAAACCATGAAATTTTCAAGTAGGTGATTTGGTTCTCAGAGAAAACCCTTGAAATCAACAAGATCGAGAAAAGAAAGGCAAGTTTGAACCAAATTGGCTAGGCCCATTCGTTATCATTGCAACATATAGATCAGGAGCATATCAGTTGTCAACAACAGAAGGGGACCTATTTGAAGATCCCATCAACAACATTCATCTGAAGAGGTTCTACAGCTGAAAAAAATAAAAATTAATTAATTAATTAATTAAAAATGAAAAAAATTGCCTTGATGAAAACCTAGCAAATAGACATCTTGGTAATAACAAAAAAATCATAAAATCAGGAAAAAGTGCAATAAAAACAAATGGTGAAAACCTGGCAAATAGGCATTGTTTGTGATTTTATTTGGCTCTCTCATCTATTAGGATTCATTCTGCATATGCATCCTTTTCATCAGCATCACACACACACCTCACCATCGTGTTTGTATTTGTGTCATTTTCCTTGGAACGAAAAGGATCTCATGATGGCTTGATGATTTGAGGAGTATCCATCACAACAGTTGTGTCTAGCAAGAGTCATATTACAAGATCACTAGGGGGCAGTTTGCTTTTCTAGCAGGTAGTCGGTAGCGTGTGTCTAGCATCAGGGTATCAGAAACAACAGTCTTGTCCAATTAAACTGAGATTACATGACTCTTTTGACAAATAATTTAAAAACAAACTGGATGATCTTAATCTGAATAAAATGAATGAAAAACTTAAAAGCATAAGTTGCAAAATGTTGTTTTGATATTTGATGACATCATATCTTTGGAGTGATTCAATGATGTACTAAACTAGAATCACAAGGAATAAGTATGATTTTTCTTTGCTTGTTGTCTATAAGTTAATCATTAGTATTGTGCAAATTGGTCATGGGACATGCTCTACAACGTATCATTGATGACATTTCAGAATTTGCATAGGAAAATGGTTAACTTTTGTATGTTTATGCAAGCAATACTCAGGTCATCTTGGTTCAATTATACCTCGATGCTTGTATTAACTTGCTACATCAAACATTATGAAAGCAGTACTCAGGTCATCATTGGTGCTAACACACCCTTTGATGCTTGTACTAACTTTCAACATATTAAAAGGCTCAATGATGACAACTAAACACAACAAGAAATGGAAACAAGGAGAATGGATCATTATTTCATTTAGGACTGTATAATTCATTTACATTTTGAGGTTCTATTTAAATAGATATTTGAGGGTGGATCACATTCTTAAATATCTTTTTCAGATGATGGTTAAGTATGACTGGACATTTGGTACATCTCATTATCATTATCATTGCACTTGCATATTTACATCATCATTTCATTTCATTATCATATTCATTATCATATCATTTATTCATCATGATCGTTATTCATCATTACAAATCACATGCATGATCGTTATCTTAATCATTCATTAACATATACATTTGCATATTTCACACATATTCATCAATAAAATTGCATCCATTCATATCATCACTTAGGTTATTATGATCATTTCCATTGCATCATATATCATAAGTTCATTACATAGGTGCATTTCCATTACATCATTATAATCATCATACATCATATTCTCTCATCCCATCTAAAGCATTTACATCCTGCATCATACATTCATTGCATACATCATAAAGGAAAATAAAAAAATCATTTAGATCATTATTACATCATCATACATGACATAACATATAAAAGTAAAAGCATACATCCATAACACGTGCATAATCAAATCACCATTGCATATCATAGATCTCATCAAAACAAATATCTAGGAATACAAGGATATCAAATGTTTCAAAAAGATATATCACATACAATGGCATGGATGTGTACAAAATGTTCATCACTGAGGGGCATCTAGCCGTGGATCATGACTATTGCTACCTCCAGAGGTAGTGGCCCTCGATGGATCTCTAATCCTAGAGACTCTAATCTTTCATCTGACCGGCTGACCCACACTCTTGGTTGCACTCCTAGAGTGACTGTACGAGTGAGTCCGAGTCCGCGTACCTGACGAGATAAAAGCTATCTGCCACTCAAGTGGAACTGCCTCAAAATATCACATCTGGTAGTACTCGACCTCCCGAGCAGTCTCTAACCCCTCTGCCACAACCTCTCCAATAGAGGTGCTCTCCATTGATCTTAGTAGTCTCTCGGATACCCCCTTAGTCTCTATGCATTGCTCCCTGAAGCTGTCTCTCTCAGCTGTGAGATGCGCTATCTGTGGGTTAGGAGGTGGTGGCTATGCTATCTATCCCTGTAGTTGACTGATGGTCACCTGTGCCTATCCTAACTGACTCCTAAGAGTCTGAACCTCAGCCTACAAAGCATCCACCTATCCCTATGATGGAGCCTTGATGGTAATCCGCGATACTGAAGTGTTGGCCTGACCCACCGCTCTGGATGTCCATGGCCTCGTGCTGAAGGGAATATCAAAGAATAATCTTTACCTCCCACCAGCCCCGCCATCCCCATCATACCCACTGTCTGAGTCCTCTGACTCCTCATCCATCTCCTCATCCTCGAAGCTCTAATCATCTACATCCATGGCCACCCCACCGATATCTGTGGCCTGCTCTACCGGTACCTGTCCCTGACCCTATGGCTACCCTACTACTGGATGACCCTGTGGCTGCTATTGCCCTACCTGAATAAATGGACCTCCCATCAATGGGGTAGGCTCATCTGGATTGGTGAATCTAGGAAAGGGATGTGTGTAGAAGTATGTAGCATAGTCATCTATCATCCCTGTATCTGTGACCTTTGGCCGTATAGTCCAATCCTCCATCTGTAGCTCAAAGTACTCCTCTCTGGCTGCCTTAATGGTCAAAACTGGCCCCCACTTTGGTACATCCCCTTGACACCTGGCATAGTGTGCCACCCCCTGTGGCATCATCTATACCCATCCAAACTGCCTCAGAACCCTTCGGCCCAAAAATTGCTCAATGATGAATGGGGTGCGTCCAATAAAGTATCTGGACCTCATCACATATGGTAGCTCTATGTCATTTGCCTGCCAGGGGTCACAGTCCACATATGTTCACTAGATGACCATATCCAAATCATCAAGTACCCGACGCCAGTACTCGAATTTTCCCAGCCTCGGTTGGACAAGGGGCCCTATATACACATAAGAATATGGGAATCTGATGGGGCATGTAATCACAAAGTGCTCCCATGCGAATAACTATAAAAGAGTCACCTCATAGGAAAGACTCTTCCCATCTGTGTACATGACTTGATGGAGGTCATGGTACTCATGGGCAAGCATGCATGACCCCCATGCATATCTGGTGTGATGGAGAAGCATGTCCTCCAAGATCCTACCCCATCCAACTGATAGTCCCTTTTCCCTATGATTAGGACAAAGGAAACCACCGATCATCCCTACTAAAACCAAAGGCAATGGGGCATATCTCTTTGTCATCTCCTTCTAGGGAAGCTCATATCCGTAGACATGAGGATCCTAGAGACCCGTCTCAAAGCATCTGTCCCACCAATCTCCTTGTGATCATAAATCACAAGCTCTCCAACCATAGGAATACCCAGAATCCTATAAACATCCTCCAGGGTCTCTATGATCTCTCCTATCGGTAAGTGGAAGGTGTTATGCTTGCTGTGCCACCACTCTACTAAGGCAGTCAATAGTGCCTTGTTGATTCGATACTGCAGGATACTCAACAGAGCTCTTAGGCCACACTAGTCTATCACTCCCAAATCCTCATGGGATAGTTGGGGAATCATCTCCCATGTCTACGAAAATATCTCTCTAATCTGGAGGAGGTTAAATTCCTCCTTTACAATATCATCAAGCAAGCATGCAAATCAATCAGTACATCAAACAAGTTCACATCAATTTGTTTTTCATATCGCATGGAAACAAATTTAACAGTCATCATCACTCAATTTGACTTTGAAATAGGAAAGCAAATCTATCAATACTATTTGTTTTTCATATCACATGGAAACAAATATAACAGTCATCGTGACTCAACATCTATTTGACTTTCAATCAGAAAAGCAAATCTATCATTTCTATTTGTTTTCATATCGCATGGAAGCAAATTTATCAGACCTATTTGTTCTTCAAGCATGAAGACAAATTTATCAAATCTAAATCATTGATGATATTCAAAAGCATAAAATCTGTTGTCTAATCTAGCAACAATCGTCAAGCATGCATCAATTTTTCTTCAAAAATTGAAATTCAGCAAAAGTCCATGGATGCACGATTTCATGAATGCGCCAAAATAGTTAATCAATGCACTAAAACCATGGATGTGCTAAAATAGTCTATGGATGCGTGATTTCATGAATGCGCTATTTTATCAATTGGATGTGCTAAAACAATTCATCTATGCGCTAATCTATCATCCTCCACAAGCAAACATCATGGATGTGCCATTTGATCTATCCTATGCGCTAAATCACCTATGCGCGACTATTTGGCATCTATGTGTGACTATTTTGCACCTATGCGCCACTTTGGATGTGCTGATTTATCTACCATATGCACTAAATTATGACTTGCATGCGCTAAAACATAATTTTAAAAATTCAAAAAATTCAAAAAAGCTTCCAAAAATCATTAAAAATTTGACAGAGAGGTTTGGATCGACTTACCGGAGGTCCATATGCGGGTGGGTCCATATGCGGGTGGTCTCTGATGACGGCGACCTCGCTCGAATCTGTGGCACTCATACGGGATCAACATTGCTAATATCTCTCTCAGAGCTCCAAAAATCCTCAAAGGTTACTGTTCAAATGAAAGTGACTTCTCACCTTTTTCACCTTTTAAAGGGGTAAAAATAGCATTAATTACTATACAAAGTGCTATTTCGAGAGTTAAATCGCCAATTTTTCTCTGAAATCATCTAAAAATCTTCCAAATTAGTCTCATAATCATTCTCATCATGCGATTTATCTCTCGAGGGGGCATATAACATCATCAATAAATTTTTTTAAGTCAGGGGCAAATTCTTTGAAGCAATGCGTAAAACACATCACTTCAAAGAGGGGCAAAATGTACACATCTAAAATTAGTCATGGTTAATTGAACCTGTTAATTAATTAAATATGAATTATTTAATTAATATTCTTAAGTCATCTACATATAAATAAATTTAATTATTTATTTATATTGTTTATTTTCTAATTCTTCTGATTTAATTAAATAAATAAGTTTATTTAATTAATGCCACATTCTTCTTAATTAATTAAATAGATTTCACAATTTATTTACATTAATTATCACAAAGTTTAAATTCTAAATTTAAATGATATTCTTCAATGCACATTAAAATTAAATATTTTCGATATTTAATTAAAGCATTTTCTAAATTTCTCACTCTTCTCACAAAATTAAATATTTTCAATATTTAATTAAAAAGCTTTTTCCTCTTCTCACATAATTAAATATTTTCAATATTTAATTAAAAAGGATTTTTCTATTCTCACATAATTAAATATTTTCAATATTTAATTAAAACCTTTTCATATTTCTTTCACACATAATTGAATATTTATTTATTTAATTCTGAGAGACACCTTTCGATATTCTCTTCATTTTCCATCTGTCTCTCAAAATTCTATCTCCTTTTCGAATTCTCGATCTCTCACCGTTCATTCTAACAAGTTTGAACTCAACCGTTGATCTTGGCCAATTGAATTCCTACCTTCAAAAATCTATAAATACAACCCTCTTATGAGTGGAAAAGGACCTCGAATCTCAGATTTTCATGCATAGTTACTATAGTCACATCTTAGCATTCATAGCATTTGAATTTTCATAGCTTAATCTTGTAGCAATGCATATGCATTTTTATTAATCTCATTCTCTCAAGCTGCCAATTCTACAAGCTGTTGTTTTAAACAACTGAGAGCTAGCATCTTGAAATGAATCCTTGGAGATAGAGGACAATGGGATGAATTTGAAGAAACTGTGGTTTAGAGTTTGCATTTACTTTCTTTAATTCAATTTCTTCAATCTAATGTTTCATTGGTGTATTAGTTTAGATTCAAATTTGATTTACAT
>VCHN02004928.1:0-10755 GCA_007115665.2 Sequoiadendron giganteum | reverse complement strand
GATCTTTAGAGCATATACAAGGAAAACCAAGATGGATGATATGTATAAAAGGACAATGGATGGCTTGGACTAGAGAATTATCATATGGTCTCCAAGGATGATGTCGCATAGTAAAAAGGAGGCTATGAAGGTAATGACATGATTTTTAATGAATAAGGTATGACCAAAAGATAGTCATGTCAAAAAAATTTCCAAAGCATGATTTTTTTTGTATCGTAGTCCTTATCAAGATCAAAGTCAGTGGGAAAATGGATGGAAAGTGATAGGGTTTAGAGGGATAGATGGAAATGTCATAGGAAATGTCATGTGAAGGGCATGGGAGATAAGATGACCTACCCCCAAGTGTAATGATCCACATAGGTAATTTATTTTACACATGATGCTTGTTTGCCAGGTTTTCATCATGGTACTTATCCAGAGTGCCTTTTTGCCAGGTTTTCACCGTTGGATGAATTTTTTCTCTTTACTATTTTTTTCATTTTTTATTTTTTTTGTGGTGTCACCATGATACCTGTTTGTCAAGTTTTCATCAAGGTAACAATTTTTTCAATATTGTCTTGATACTTTAGATGATCGCTAATTGTATTGAATCCATTGGTGGTGCTGATGTAGAGACTAGAGCCATGATATGCCAATAATGACCTTTATGAAGTAGTTGTCTTGTTAGGATCATAGAACTTGCATACAAATGATCGATGTCATTGTGACCCTTGTTGATACTAGAGTTGGCCTTATCAGAATACGCACATCGCGATAGAGTGCCATGAGAGTCCTTACAATAAAGAGTTGTTGCCAAGATGCGATGGATTTGTGACATGTGATATTTGGAATTTAGACGAGATTTTGGATTATGATGGATGATGGTAGATGTGGGGGGATTGTTCAGAAGTTTAGATGAATCACTTTTTATTTTCCAAACTTGGGATGTTGGATGATAGAGTTTGGAATCAACACTTTTATATGTCTTATTTGATGCCCATTTTAAAGGAGGTGGACATTTATTATATGTGGGAATCCTCTTTTCTTGTGGCTCCACATTTTGATTGATTCTTGGATTTGAAATATTTTCTTTGCTTGATCCATTTTTCTTTGGGATCCATTTTAACTTCATTTGTCCACTCATATTTTTGATTGCTTTGATGGTCATTGACATTTGATTTTGAACTTTGGATTTGTAATAATTTTTTTCTTTTTGTTGGTTCCAAACGGAAGGTTTATTCATGTTGGAATGATGGTTTATAGTGTGGATGGAAGGAGTTTTGGCAGAAATCTTATGGTAAGAACTACTCATGGCCCCCATTTTGATGTTTATATCAAATAAATTTTCCCCCAATATCGAGGAGGTATCACTAACATCATTAGACTCTCTGACTGATGAATAACCAAGATCCTGATGTCTAGGATTTTCTTGAAGTTGTACTGGTTCTCAAATTCCTTGCTCGTGTAGGCCTAGTCTTTTTCCTTGATACTGCATGTTCTGACAGATTTTGTTTACAATGGGGTATTTTTTGTTTTGAAAACAATATGTTAGCCCATCATTGTGTATGTAGACACTGTTACTTGGAATCTTCTCTTCTACAAGAAATCCTGCTCTAACAAATATAGATGATCTTATCTGATAAGATATTGTAGCTTCGTTAACATGTTGGATATATTTTTGATTAACATCTTTGGTTTGATTTTGTGAAACATTAGATTCTGATTATTCTTCAAAAGGATCTTCCATGTCGATGTAGAAACTGTCCTTATGGTCATTATCATGGAGTCCAGTGAATTTAGCTATAGCTTGATCATTTGAAAATATGTCTAGTGCAAAAGACTCTCATTCTAGAGGAAGATCATCTATGTTTCCAAAGGAGGCAAGTTTCTCATTTTGGGAAATGGCGGTGTTCAAAGTTTGGGTAGGATCAACCTCAAATGTTTGATCATGAATGGCATAAAGGTTGATGAGCGGATCATTTTGGATTTCTTGATCAATGGTAGTGTCTTGGTCAAAGATAGGTTTGTCTTGGATGACTTGATTGGGAATGAAATCTTGATCAAGGATAAATGTATTTTGGCTGCCATGATTATCTAGAAGGACTTCTTGGATATACCTAAATATAGGGTCATGGGATGGACTTTGTTGATCTTGACATGAAGGTGAAGCCATGATGTCATGCTTTGGACTTTCTCGACATGTATCCTCAAGTGTAGGCAATGTAATGTGATTTCGGAGACCATGAATAGTTGTGCTTGCATGACTAAATGTATGTTGAGATGGAGTGTCGTGGAATGGATTGGTGTATAATGGACTATGATATGGCATGGAGGTTTGGACTTGGTTGAGGGATGATGGGCTAGGATAGGACATGAATGCATGACTAGGATATGACGTGGATGGAGGACTAAGATATGATGTGAATGGAGGATTAGGATGAGATGAAGGACTAGAATAGGACATGGATAAAGGACTAGGATATGATGTTGAGACTTGGACTATTTTGATGGATGGTTGATTTCCTTTGTCAAGGTTAGAGTGGGTATGACTAATGAAAGTTTCATGGATGGTGTTAGGGGACTCTTGATAATGAGGGTAGGTGGATGGAATACTAGAGTTTATGGGTTGTTGATAAGAGGGATATGTGAGTAGTTGACCATGGGTTGAGGTTGATTGGCATTTGGATTGGATAAATTTTCTTTTGAAGTCTATGGCTTGTTGGTATTGACCCATGCGGAGTAATTGGTATTCAACTTGACTAGCAAGAATATCAAGGTCAATAAAAGACATGGTGATGGATGGTAATGCAAATGATATGGAATTATGTCTCTAAATTATATGATTTTTAGTCTATATTTTTTTGGATTTTTTGAATATGACAGATGTTACGACAATGACGTATACTAGAATGACATGCTCTAGGATGTACGATATGCAATATGTCGAGCAAACTAAGACGATAAATGAGTCTAAGACAGGTATAACCTACCACCTATGGATTAAATGCATGCAAGGATTTGTGTTTAACCAAGGAACCTGATTGTAGGACAAGGATAGTTGACAAGGTGAATTTCCCAAACTAGACTATTGAGCTAGAAAGATTCACAAAAGGACTAAAGTGACTAGGTTCAATGATTGTGACAAACCGGAACATGAATGTATCCAATGACGAGGAAAGTTACCTATTCAATGATATGCAGTTTCCTAGGAAGTATCTATATGCATGCAACTTAGGATGACTATGACTAAGACGTTTACTGTGACTAAGACATATATGACACCTAATGATGCAAGGTTTTTGAGCAAATTTTACTAGTTTCTAATCCAAGGTTGATCCTAAAAACCTAAAGAAAATAGTGACAAAGATGTCTCAGACTCAGCTCGCGTTTTTTGAAATTTTTCTGTTGACAAGCAAATGTGGTTCACCTAACAATTGCAGTTTTTCCTTTGACAGATGCAGTTTTTTTTCTAATAGATGCGATTTTTCAACTGACACATGCGACTTAACAGGACACATGCGGTTTTTGAACTGACAGATGTAGTTTGCATGCACACATGCGACTCAGAATGTAACAATTACGACTTGTTTATGCAGACTATGTAAAATAACTATTTTGACAGCCAGATGCGGCATTTCCCCTATCAAATGCGACTCACTATGACACATGTGACGATTAAACTGACAAATGCGACTCTGTTTTCTGACAATTTGAATTTTTCCCAAAAGTTGTTTGACTGACTTTGTTTGTTTGATCAAGATTTTGATGAATACAACAAAGAGCAAACATAGCAATCAATGTATCTTCCATTTTTGTGATGTAAGGACTGTTAAGACTCGAAAACATGTACAACCTAGGCTTTTAGGACAGTATTTGCTGAATTTTTACTTGGATTTCTCCAGCTACGCACATTCAAGGCAGATGACTAGTAGCTTGACCCCACTGGCTCCCCTCCACGACACTCACTTATACGGGGCAGCCAAGCTACTGTACCCATGAAACTCCCATGGCATACATGTCACCTCAACACAAGAACCGTAAATTTGTAAGACGGCTTCACAGGTTATACACCTGCTGCGCTAGCAAATAGATAGGATTTTGGTAACTCTACAACAAAGCTTTTAATAAGGGCATTCTGTTTGTGGGACACTATCCAATGTCAGCAAGAGTCCATTTATATCCATCTCGTCAGAATAGTGCGCATGATTCTTGGGCTTTCCCCAAGAATCCACTTTTATATACCGGCTGGAAGTCGCTTGGCTTTAGCGTGCTACCGGTCTGAGTCGTCTTGGGGTGAGTACTTTTTCCCACCGAGACAGACCAAAGTTCTAGAATCAGAAACTGTTTCTCTTACACCCAGGATCGCATGATTGCGTAAGGGGAGAGGATACTTCGGTGTACTAAATCGTAAGGGTTTACAGATATGTGCAAAGCACCAAACAAAGAAGACAGTGGTTCTTTTTATTCAAAATGACAATTTTCTATCTATCAAACAAAAAATTCATTTTAATCCCACACGATGATTATCTATCTACCAAACAAAAGCTTATTTAAATAAATTAACACAAAGGCATTAGGTCCTGCGTGCAATTTATCAGTAGTTCATAGTCTTCAGCTTTCGTCCTGCAGAAAAATTATCTTGGGTTTTAATTGTCTTCAAAGCTTCGTCCAGCAAACACTATGTTATTCCTTTAGACTTTATTTAGCTCCAAGTTTTTTTTTTCCACTTGATCCAATGTGTGCTTTGAAGTGTTTTTTTTTTTTTTTTCTGCACATGCACAAACCGAACAAAGCCAAAACCCTAATAGCTAGTCAAGACAAATCTGATTTTTGAAAATATTTTTGATAGTAAAAATAAAACTACAGAGAATAGACCCATACTTAAATTTCAAGAGCTTTCCAAAAATGTAAATAAATCTGAAAGATTATCTGTTTTGCACCTGAAATTATTTTTTATGAAAAAATCATAAAAAAATTATTAAAAATTGAAAACAGATCCAAAAAATCTGATTTTTTCATTGAAGGTGCCTGACATAATTCTAAATCTTCATAAAAAAAATTGTGAATAGATCTACAACCGTTTGTGAGATTCAAGCAAACATCTATAAAACCATGATTTTCAAAGATCTATTGTTTGAATAAAAAAAATGTATCCAAATTTAAAACCTAAAGAACATACCCCTATTCAAATTTAAATATCTTTCCAGAAATGTAAACATATCCAAACAATTCGACAAATTTCTCTCAAAATTGAAAATTTATGAAAAATAACAAAAAAATTATAAAATATTCACAACATCACAAAAAAATCTGATTTTATTTGTGAAAGCTCTTGATAATGTCTTCTACTTGTAAACAAATTTTCGTAAAAAAATATGTAGTATTTCAAAATTTATGGTCGAATATGTCAGGTTCACCAAATGTAACTCAGATTTTTCGGAATTGTGGATGCTAAAGCTACACAAGATTAAACATCAATTCTAATCTAAATAAAACAAAAAAGAACAATAAGTAATCATGATTAATCTAAACTAATAAAACTAGAATGATCTCACCGAATATGCAAATACTTCCTCGATTTATCTCAATTGCCCTTCTCCATCTTGTTGTATTGTTATTCTTGCCCTCAAATATTTGTGTGTTTGAATGCAAGCATAACTTCATCGAGTGTCTCAGCAAAATATCAAAAAAAAATTCTCTTCTCAAAAGTGTATGATTTCGGGAGGGAGGAGGAATAATGATTATGACAGGTCATTTTATAGATTTTGTGTTTTCAAACGATCGGCTCAGATTGAAAGAGAGATCGATGGATGAGATTGATGAATGTCATGCGATGAGTTATGTGACAGATAGAACATGAGTTAGAACATGAGTTCAACTATAGGATAAAGACTAATTTTAAACATGAGTTCCAATTTTCATCTTCAAAAATAAAAGAAATAGACTTTTTATGCAAAAGACAAAGTTAGAAGTTGAAGAATAATGCATTCGAATGCAAACTTGAGTTAATTAATTAAATAAAGATATTTAATCAATAAACGCATACATGCATATGAGTTAGAACTAGTTAATCGACTAGTTGTGATGGAGACTCTTCTCGCAGAGATAAACTAGTGTTGAATTTAGAGACAACTGGAGAACTAAAAATAGATCTCGAGTCAGAAGGTGAGTGAATGACTTAGATAACTGAATGATAGAGGAATGTGACATAAATAATTAAATGTTAATTTAATTCAACATTCGAGCATAGAAGATTTAATTAAATAAATAAAATAATTTATTTAATATGACTTTCGAAAAGGGTGGAATTGAATAATTAAATAATAAATATTTAATTACAGTTGAAAAGGGTGTTAAATGAATAATTAAATAAAGATATTTAATTATAGTTGACATATGATAAAAGGGGTAATTAAATAATAAATTATTTAATTGAGAGATGATTTAATAAGTTAACGACATAATTAAATAAATATGATTTACTTAATTAATCAAGTTAAATAAAGATTAATGATGAATTAATGAATTAATTAAAAAGAGATATTTAATTAATAGAGGAAATATGTGTTAGAAAGTTTAATTAAATAATAGACATTATTTAATCATGACCATGGACTATAAAAAATTATGTCGAATGTGTACTCGCGGGCCTAGACCAATTTTCAGTGTCTACAATAAAAACTGAAATGCTATGCTATAAACTTGAAATGCTTATGCTAAGATGCTGATTCAAATGCAACTATAGTAATCATGCTTAAATTCACAAAATCTAGGATCCTTTTCAACTCACAAGAGGGTTGTATTTATAGATTTTTGGAGGCAAGAATCTAGTTGGTCAAGATCAACGGTTGAGTTTCAAACCTGTCAAAATGAACGATGAGAGATTGAGAAGTTTATAAAAATATGGAAGGTTGAGAGAAAAATGGGAGATGTTTTCAACTCACAAAACCATCCTCATTCAAAAATGGAAACAAATATGTCATTTGTCTTTTCATTTATAAGAATTAGTGGAAAGTTTGAGGATAATTCCTGATTAATTAAATAAATTTATTTAATTACATGTGACAATGAATTTAGAAGCTTCCATAATTAAATAATTAATATTTAATTATGTGAAAGGTGAAAAAGGTGGGTAATTAAATATTTACAATATTTAATTAAGTGTGAGGTGAGGAAAGTTTCTAATTAAATATTTAGAATATTTAATTAAATGTGAAGGAAGGAAGAATTAGAAAGTGTTCAATTAAATATTAGGAATATTTAATTAAATGTGAAATGAAGAACATTATTTAAATTTATGTGATAATTAATATAAATAAATTATGAAATCTATTTAATTAATTAAGAAGAATGGTAATAATTAAATAAACTTATTTATTTAATTAAATTGGAAGAATTTAGAAAGTGAACGATATAAATAAATAATTAAATTTATTTATATGTAGATGAGTTTAGAAGAATATTAATTAAATAATTCATATTTAATTAATTAAAAGGTTTGATTAACTATGACCATTTTTAGATGTGTACATAAATGATAAAGATTGAAGAATTGGCAAGGTTTATTCATTTTAAATTCATAAATATATATTAATTTGAGTACCAAATCTATACACCTATAGACAACGCCAAAATAAGTGTAAACATAACAAGAAAAAAAAGTATGCACTTCTCTCCTTGAAAATAATATAGCTGCAAATATTTCATTTTTATTGGCTTATTTCTCTAGTAAATAGATAGCTTTATATTAATCTATATATATATATATATATATATATATATATATTCAAATTATCTAGGTTAAATGTAATTAACATGAAATCAACACGGATGAATTATTTGTTTCACAACAATACATAAATATGTAGTAAAATTGACAAGGTTAGGGGAACTTAGATCTATATGAAACAAGTGGAAGATTTATTGTAATGCATACACTATGATCCAATCTAGGCTTCCACTATTACAATTGAAACTATTATGTTTTAATAAATTAGAAAATGATCATTGCTCTACTCTAGTTCAATCTTACATGTGGTTCTAATATCCACATCTACAACATTTTTTTTATAGGTTATAAATTTTTATGTAGCCTTGGTGTTTAATCTTTTGGTTTCATAATATTATTCAAATCTAACATCTAAAACTAGTGGTGCTTGGAAGCACTATTAGAACTTGTTATGTTAGGGAATAGAAGTTAACTAGCTTCCCACTATGTGCCTTAGTCAAGAACTTAGATTGAGTCAACCATTTTAAACAAGTTTGAAGACATGCTAAGTAAAGATGTAATACATATGTACCCTTATTGTAATACCCCTCTGTTTTGTTTCTTGTTCAAGTTGCTTTATGTTATGTTTGATTGAAGTTACTTTGATACTAGATATATTTTGTTATGATGTTTTGATCACTACTATTGAGCGACAACTATTATTGTGGGATGTAGTTATCTGATTATTGTTTCACATGCATTATGGATTAATGATGTTGTAGAGTTAATATGAGATGTTATTATGAGATTACTGGATTATGATGGAAGTGTCAGTTTCAATGAGTGTATTGGTGAAGAGGACGGTTTCACATCACTTGCTTGCGAGCGCCCTACGAATCCGTAATTTCTTCTTCACGGTGTGTATTATATGCTGGATATATTGTATGATGTTGTTTACTTGGTTGCAGGATTGCAGGTACATGACATCGACTCCTCCTGGTTTCACAGGTTTGAGCATGTCGATCCAACGGTTAAGTTGAACGGGAGATAGTAGTTAGGTAACATGTGTCAAGTTTACTCCCTAGCCTTAGTGTATCGTCAGTTGTGTGTGTCGAGTCATTGTTTGTCTTCCTTTAATGTTATTTAATTCTGAAGAATTCTTGATTTGGAAATAGATATTTAGAATAATTGCATTTAAATCATGTTGATGGTTATTTAATTTAAATAATGCAATGTGGATAAAAGTTTATATTTAAATTAATTAATTATATTTAATTAATTTAATTAATTAAATTTAATCCATAGGGGTTGAATTTAGTTATTAAATAATTAAATTAATTAATTAAACGTGATGCAAGAGAATGAAAAGAAATAAAAGAATTAAAATTAATTTTGGAATTTAATTTCAACGTGTGGAAATTAAATTAGAAATTGTAATTAAATGTTTATTTGGGAAATTAGTTGCAACTTTGGAAATTAATTTATTATTTGAAATTAAAATTGAAATTGAAATTGAAACATCTAATTTGCATGTAATGTGAATTAGAGATGTAAATATTGAAATTGAAATTGAAATATCTAATTTGCATGTAATGTGAATTAGGGTTGTAAATATTAAAATTGAAATTAATATATAATTTGCATGCAATGTGAATTAGGGTTGTATTAGGTATTTTTGATTTATAAAGAATACATGTTTTAATTTTAGGGCAGAAAAGTCTTTAGGAAAATTCATTTTTATAGCAAAGAAGAAATTTTGGAAAATTGCACAAGAAGGGTTTGAAGAAAGTTTGATTGTAGAATTGATTGAAGGAAAGATTGTTTGCATTTGTTGGATTTTGGATTGGATTCATTGGAGGAGGCTTGCATCAGAAATTCATCTCTTCCTGTAGCTTCTTGTACCAGGTTTTCCTCTTTGTATTTTATTGTTTTTGATTGTTTTTTTAAAATAGTAGTGATTAAATATTTGTTTGTTAAATCTATTTTAGAAAACAAATTTGATATTGGAAGAAAAGAATTAAATAAATTTACAGCCCTTGCTTGTGAAAATTCTTGAGTGAATATTGTGAAAACCTCAGTTGAATTTAAATTATTTAAGGAAATCGATTTTGTTGTTATTGAAATCAAACATAGAGATTGAACAATGCATTTAGATTGTTTTTAGAAAATGAAACCTTCTGTTTATTATTAAAAAATGGATTTTAAAATTTGCAGTATAGTTATATTTTTCATGGTAAAATGGTCTGGTTGCGTCGCCTATAACTTCACTTACACAAACTGGGTTGTCAGGAAATTTAAAGGGTTTTTACATTTTAAAATTTTCTTATCCCTGTCAAAAAATCGCAAATATCCAGATTGTAGTTTTTGAGTTATGCTTGAAACATGAGACTATTGTTAAGTTATTTTCCCATGGCTGCTCTGAAAATAAAATAATAATAAATTGATATTTATAAATATTAATATTTTATGTATTGTTATTATAATATTAAAATATTATTTAATAATATTTTATATTATAATTTATAATATTAAAGTATTATATTTATTTATATTATTTTAAATAAAATTTGTCTATTAGATTAGTGGTATTAAAATTATAAACGTATGAGAAATTATTGTTTATTTTAAAATGGCATGTTAAAGTTTAATTGAAAGAGTTAAATATTTGATTTAAAGAATACATAATTTAAAATTTAATTGTGGAATTTAAATTCATGTGTAAAAGGTCCAATTATTAATTTGATTTAATTGGAAAAATATATATATATTTTGAAAAATTGATGATAAGGGATATTTTATTTTGAATTAAACAATTTGATATTTTGTAAAGAATAGAAAATATGTTAATGATTAAATATATTTAAATATATTAATTTATATTTAGTATATATATATTGAAGGTATATATCCATTTGAGAGAATAAATAATATTTTATCTTATTTTATTCTGTTGTTTGCAAATTGGGTATTATTAGTGTTCTAAAAGAAAAGATTAGTATGTGTAGAAAATGTATAGAGAAAGATATTTTTAATAGAAGTAATTACTTGATTTAAAAGGAAATATTTAT
>VCHN02001118.1:0-25249 GCA_007115665.2 Sequoiadendron giganteum | reverse complement strand
TTGGGTGATGGGATGCCATACATATATCTGTATGTAGGCTCAGTCAGCCAGACTCGTGTTGGAGATACTAGGTACTGGCGTCATCGGATAGACACGATGATCAATTTTGTTTGGAGGCCGTACAAAGATTGTGCTTAGTGGTCGAATGAGGACAGTCACCTATCCTTCTGTAGATAGTTCTGATACCTTATTGGTCACACAGTTCAGACCCAAAGGATTATTGAGATGTACCTGCCCCAACGGGTACTACAGTAGTTTGGGGAGTAGCAGATTGTGCCAGTAGGCACAGCACAGTATGCTCGATCTTCGAGAGAGACCATGTGGGGCCCGCCCATATCAGTCACAGTGGCAAAGGCGCAAGTTGATAGCCTAGTAGTAGTTCAGTGGGTATGGAGAGGGGGTCCAGCAGATGCAGGTACATCGGCCGAGTTTGATACCTCGTGGTAGGTTCATAGGCCCATTCCTTTGATAGATCCAGATGGTCCACCGCCCATTGATCGAAGATTAGTTATTCCACGAGTACCGAGGAGAGGTTGAGGTGGCAGAGATGGATGAAGAGATGGTAGAGGTGCCAGGGGTAGAGATGGAGGCAGGGATGGAGGTCGGGACGGGGGAGACGGAGGTGGAGGAGATGGTGGAGGTGATGGTGGAGGTGAAGGAGATAGGAGGGTGTGAGGAGGAGGAGGGATGGTGGAGGGCGAAGGCAGCCTAGGAGAGGTAGACAGAGAGTAGGTGGAGTACCACTATCACCTATTCGGGAGGAGGGGGAGGAGGTAGAGCCAGAGGCGAGAGCCGAGGAGGCTAGAGGAGGTGAGGAGGAGGTAGTGGAGGTAGATCCACTTGTTGGGGGACATCCTCCAAACACAGATGTGGAGGAGGTCCAGGTCGAGGGGGAGAGAGATGAGGAGGATGAGGAGGAGGACGAGGCAGATCACCAGCTGCGGGAGCGTATGATCTTTGGGGATGATGAGGGTGATAGACTACCCATTTTTCCTGTGGATTCCACGGTTGACCAGAGGATCACTGATCTGCAGAGCAGACTAGATGTAGCCTTGTCTCAGAACAAGGCCTTGGCAGCAGAGTTGCAGGTCACTCGAGTTGAGAGAGATCAGGTCGTCATTCGGCGACATGAGTCAGAGCAGTGGGTTATAGATTTTGCGGGGTTGTGCACAGGGCTGACAGGGGATATGGCTCGAGAGCTAACCAGGGTGGCAGAGAGCAGGGGCCGATATAGGGCTTTATATGAGCAGGTTGTTCCACCAGATAGATGGGACCCAGGGTTATCCCGATCCTATAGCAGGACAGGTAGTGGCAGCCAGACACATAGCAGCTAGTCTCACAGTAGTAGTCATACCAGTGCTGGGGGGTCTACTGCATCAGGGCAGTCACCAAGCCACAGGTCTCACAGCTCTCATAGACATTCATCAAGGCATAGCCACAGATCAGAGCACGGACATAGATCAGTGTCTTTAGGGCAGCAGATAGAGCAGAGCCAGCCTCCCATTATCGATCCCTCAGGATGACAGAGTCAAACGCAGGACACCCCTCCCATTCAAGTCACTTTCCACGTGGTTGATCAGGCACAGTCACCTCACAATTCACCTCCATGAGATGGAGGAGGGCCATCCGAGGACTTGTATTAGACACATATTTTTTTGATATTCGAGCCTGCGAGCTCTATTTTTGGGATATCTTTTGACTCTATCCTATGACATGACATGTTTTGACATTGTATATATGTGATGCAGTTTTGATGTGGCCTATATGATGTAATGTGTTATGGTATTCCATGCTTTTATAAGATGCTTATGTGATGCTTTTATGATGCTATGAGATGTATTTATGTTATGCTTATGAATGCAATATGGATGTGATTTATGTATGTATGCATTGTGTAATGTGATGATGATGTGATTCCTATATGTTGATGCAAATGTTTATTTATGATGCTTATATGTTAATGTAAATGATGGTCTTATGGATGAATGCAAATGATAGTGTTTATGAAATGTGAATTGTGGTATCTGATGTATGCAGATGTAAATATGAAATGCTCATGTCGTTATGTATGCAACTTTGTTTTTGTATGTCATAGGATATTATCAGAGGACGAGAGAAGAGAAGGTGAAGATGGATGTTAGTGCGAAGAAAAATATGCATGTTAGTGCAAAAAATGGAAATCCTTCAAAAGCTTTGCTATAGTGCTATTCTAGTTGTTTCTCTTTAATCATCATTGGGCGAAAATGTCATGATGGCCGACAAACACTATGATATGACATAGATCAATAGTGTGCAAGGTCGAACCATCACGTAGATCAATAGTCATAGACAAAGGATGATCATGACTCATGCAAGGAACACAATTGCCCCTAGTCACTTTATCATGACCAACCACCAGAAAAACCAAACCAATCATGAGACGTCGCTACTTCTCTAAATCCTGATGATAGGATATCCTTGAGAAACTAGCCACATGATAGTAAAAATGGACAGTAAAATCATCATACTATGTCGTTGCTTCTCTAAATCCTGAAGTCAGGACATCCTGGAGAAACTAATAGTAGAGTGATAAGCAGACAAGGATAATCATCATGATATATTGTGGTTCCTAGGACATAAGGAACTAATATCATGATAATCATCAAAAGATAGAAAAAACAAAAGTTTTCCAAGTGTTTGCCAAGTGTTTTAATATCAGGTGTTATTTTAAATGTCGAGCGATATCAAATTCAGGAAGGACACATCCTGAATGACGCTGATATCTAGGAGATTGATTCTCAGAGTTAGGAGAATCCATTGAAATGTCAAATGATGATGACGCTTAGGAAGTACACATCCAAAAGCATAAACAAGTTGACGAGAGTCATTTCTCAGAAGGACACATCTGAAGAAGAACCCAAAGCTTTGCCACAATAAATTGCTTTGATAGGATTTTGACTACATGTTCGTGCTAACATGCTGAATTGACTGAAAGTGTTGATGAAACAGATTGTTGGTAGATTGATAATTCAAGATTGACATAAGACTTGTTTGATTCGAAGATTCACTTGGTTCAAAGATAGCTTGACGTGTGTGAAAATATTGTGCCATGAACCCTAATGGACTGACCTACTGCAGCCTCGGGGGTCCATCGATTGATGGGCTTGCCTACGTCGTGCACTCAGAGACCTCGTAGTTCAACACGACCAATGACATTGTCCAAAGGACAAGAGTTTGAATCATGATTTTATTTTGACAAACCTAGAAGGACTGACCTAATGTCTCAGGAATTCAAAGATGAATCTTGCCTATGTAGCAAAAGCGCAGAGACAACGTAGTTCGGACTTGGACAAAAGATTGATTGATGTGATCATTTGAATTGATCAGATTGACTTTGATTTTGGATTTTGGACTCTGATTTGGATGTTTTTGTATTTTCTCAGAACGTTTTCAAATTTTTAGGTCTTTTTTCAAGATTTTTTCGGATTTTTATGATTTTTTCAAGACTTTTTCAGATTTTTAGGATTTTTTTAGATTTTTGAGAATGTGGGATCATGTGTGGTACCCACTGCAGTTACATGATAAAGGTCTTGCCCCCAGATAGGGAGGGAGTATCCGATTTCGAAATGATATGGAGATGGGTAAACGCAAGGCCAAGGTAAGGATGTGCAAGGGATGATGTCAACCAAATGTTTAACCATGGTCGGAATTGACAGGACTTAGGACAGATGTCATGAATGTGTCAGGCCTTTGTGATTATAACAAATGTATAAAGGTCATTTTGAGTGACAGTAGATGGCGGAGCAATGATCGACTACGCATGGCACCTGTTTGCTAGGTTTTCACCATGGTACTTATCCAAAGCGCCTATTTGCCAGGTTTTCACTATTGGATGAATTCATTTCTTTTTACTATTTTTGCCATTTTTTAATTTTTTTGTGTCACCAAGACGCCTGTTTGCCAAGTTTTCATCAAGGGACGATTTTTTGTATTTTTCAATTTTTTTGTATTTTTGCGGGTTTTCAACTCAGCTCTCTAATGCTATGTGTAGAACTTTCTCAGATGCAAACTGTTAATAGGTTATGTCAGTTGTTCCCCATCGGGTGTGGCCAACTAATAAGCTCTGGAACCAAATGCGGCAGTAATGATATATAGACCAAGCCCATTAGCCTCAAACTTGCCAGGATTTTCACGATCTGCTTTATTTCTGGGATTCTGCATGAGAACCAAGTCACCAATTTCAAACTTTCTCACCATGACTCTTTTGTTATAACTTCTGCAAAGACGGTTTTCATATGCCTATAGATGATTTAAGGCATTTTTTCGTCTTTCTTGTAGCATTTCTAGCTCATGGAGACGAGTATGTTTGTACTCTTCATCATCGATCATTCCTTTCAAAGAGACCCAGAGAGAAGGAATTTCGACCTCGATGGGTAATATGGCCTCAAATCCATAGACCAAGGAAAATGGAGTGGCTCCAGTAGGGGTACGGATGCTAGTACGATAGGCCCATAAAGCAGGATTGAGTTGTAGGTGCCAATCTCGGCCAGCGTCATTGACTGTTTTCTTCAGAATGTGAAGGATTGTTTTATTGGATGCCTCAGCTTGGCCATTACCTTGTGGGTAGTATGGAGTGGAAAAATGGTGTTGAATGTGGAATTTCTCACAGAGTTCACGAACGTCCTGCTTTTTAAATCCATTATCATTATCTGTGATGATGGATTGTGGGACACCATACCGGCAAATGATGTAATTCAGGATAAACTTGGATATTTGTTTACCGGTGATGTAGGTGAGAGGGACCGCTTCAATCCACTTAGTAAAATACTCAGTGGTGGTGATTATGAATTTATGGCCATTGGAAGAGGATGGATGGATCTTACCCACGAGGTCGAGTCCCCACTATGCAAAAGGCCATGGAGAAGTGATAGGTCTCAATTCTTGTGCAGGTGTGTGAATCAGGTTGCTATGCACCTAGCATTTTCGACATGTTCTAACAAACTGAAGAGCATCTTTTTCTAATGTCGGCCAATAGTATCCCGATCTGGTGACTTTCCTAGCTAAGGTTGGACCACTCAAATGAGATCCGCATACACCCTCATGTACTTCTTGTAAAGTCGTTTGGGATTCATCAGTGTCGAGACAGCGAAGAAGGGTGTTGTCAAAGCCACGGTGGTATAAGGTGTCACTGACGATGGTATGTCTAGCCACTTTTCGGATAAAGGATTTTCTTTGGTGGTTAGATAGATTGGGTGGGAGGGTTTGGGATTTAAGGTAGTCATGTATGTCTTGATACCAAGGCGAACTGGGACCAACAATCTCGCACACCATTTCTGACTCTGGAATATCGTATGCAGGCATTAACAGCTGCTCCACTAAGAACTCAAATTGTGAAACATTTTGAGGGATGTCTAAGAGAGATCCAATGGTAGCCATTGCATTAGCTGCCCTATTTTGTGCCCTTGGGATTTGTTCAAAGGCAATCATTGTGAAATATATCATGAAACTGTCCACCATTCATTTGTAAGGAAGCAATTTCTCATCTTTTGTGTCATAGTCATCATTCACTTGATTGATGACTAATTGAGAATCTCCCAATATGAGCAAAGTTTGAATTTTCCATTTTATTGCTATCTTGAGACCTGTGACCAATGCTTCGTATTCTACAATATTATTTGTGCAAGGGAAGGCAATCCGAAATGATTTAGGAATTGAATCCCTTGTGATGTGATAAATAATATTCTGCTCTGAGTGGGTACCCAATATGGGATCAAGCTACTCATCCGTTTTTCCTTTTAATGGCTTAAGTACCTGCAGGACTATTAACAGTCCCTTTCTTGGAGAATGTGAATCAATTTCAAAATCCATTTCGTCGTCCAGTAGCTACAACAGTATTCTTAATCGGTACCGCAGTAGCTCTTTGGTTAGGTATTGGGGCAACGTTACCTATTGATGAATCTTTAACTCTAGGTCTTTTCCAATTTGATATAATTTAGAATATCTTAATATAGGAGAGGAGAGAAATCTTTTGTTTATATATCTAGGGAGAGACCTTAAAGCAACTACTCCCTAGATATATTTTTTTGAATAAGATATTTTCTAATATTGTTATAAAATGGTCAAAGATTTCTTTCAATTACTTTCCAGAAGAACTTAAAAGAAAGGAATGAATGGATAGATTCAATAGAACTATTTATTGAGAAATCTAAACCGGATTCCCTGGTGAATCAATTCCAATATTTCGCATAAATTCCAATATTTCTTTGACAGATTGTTCCCCAAGATGTTTGATTTTCATTAAATCTTCTCGCCTGTAATTCGAGAGGTCCGATACTGTATTTATATTGGCCTTTTTGAGGCAGTTATATACCCTAGTAGAGAAGTTTAATTGGTCAATATACATTTTATCAAAATCTATTCTCTTCGTATCAGTCGATATATGCGAAATAGGTAAGGAAGGAGTAATATTGTCGCTTAGACTGTTTGTTCCATCGATGTTCTCTTCCTTTGCATTCAGAAAGGGAAGGAAAAAATCAATCAAATTCCGAGACGCTTCATAAAGTGCTTCTTTAGGCGCTAATCCTCCATTCGTCCATATTTCAAGAAATAGAATTTCTTGTATCTCATTTTCGCTCCAATAGGAGTGAATACTGTAATTGACATTTTGAACAGGGACAAAGGCAACATCTATAGGAAAAATTCGTCCTTAGAATTGTAATTATTTGGATTTTGAATAATATATCCGCGACCTTTTTCAATTTGTAATGATATATCTAAGGTAATTGATTTGTTTATGTTAGCTATATGTTGTGTAGTATCAATTATTCTCACAGAAGGTGGTAACATTATATCTTGAGCGGTTACTTTTTTTGGTCCGACAACATGGATACATCCTTCTCGAATTCCGTACACATCACTTCGAAGTACAATTTCTTTCAGATTCATCAAAATTTCATGTATTGATTCTTCAATACCTATTATCACGGAATATTCGTTTGATATATTTTGAAATTGAGCACGTGTGATACATGTTCCTTCTACTTCTCCGAGTAAAACTCTTCTTATTGCGCTGCCTATTGTATTAGCTTGACCTTTGCGAAGCGGAGATAGAGTGAAACGACCATAATTAAAACGCTTATTCTCTGTTCTGAATTCCACGCACTTTAATTCTGGTATCTTAATTGAGACTGCTATTTTATTCTGATTCATAATATTATTGAAATAAATAATTTAATCATTTCTTTCTCTTTCAATTTATTCAATTCTTACACACGTCTCCTTTTTGGAGGTCTACATCCGTTATGTGGCATAGGAGTTACATCACGTACATAACTTAATTGTATACCACTTTTAACAATGGCTCGTAATGCTGTTTCTCTCCCCGGACCAGGGCCACTTATCATAACTTCTGCTTCTTTCAGAAGACCTTGATTTACTAAGGTATGAACAACATTTGCTGCTGCAGTCTGAGCAGCAAATGGTGAACGTCTTTTTGTACCTTTAAATCCACAAGCACCGGCAGAAGACCAAGAAACCGCTTGCCCCCGTGTATCTGTAACAGTAACAATGGTATTGTGAAAACTTGCTCGAACATAAATAACTCCTTTCAGTATTCGATGTTTAGTTTTACGTGGCAAAAATCTGCTTGTAGCTCTACGTGGCACATATTTTCTTCTAGTTTTTGACACAAATTTTTTTGTATTTTTTGACACAACACAAATCTTCTTATAATTTTTGATCAATTTTTATATTTAAATTAGTAAAAAAAAAATATTATATATATATATATATTTATAATATAGAAATATATATATATATATATATTTCTATATTATAATTAAAATTGGCTGCCGAAATTTCTTTTAGAATTCATATCTTGATATACAATAGTAATAGAAATTATCCCTGTTTTTGTTTATGCCTCGGATTGTAACAAATTACAAGAAGGCGTTTCCGTCTACGAATTAGGCGGCACTTTTCGCAAATTTTGCGAACAGAAGCACGGATTTTCATATTTGTGGTCCTTTATTTAATGCTAAAATCTTGTTCTTTTTTATAGATTTAATGGGCCTCAAAATTCATCGGGAGCAGGTAGAAAGTTATCGTCATCATTTCGTTTGACGGGATATCTATATATTATACGTCCTTTGCTTAAATCGTAAAGAGGTAATTCAACTCTCACTCTATCTCCCGGTACTATTCGTATTGTTCGATATCTCATTTTACCCGATACAACCGTTAAAACCAACATATCGTTATCTAGGTAGACTGTAAACATACCATTAGGATATGCTGTGCTAACTACGCCCTCAAGAACGACAAAATTTTTTTTGGTACCCATTTTAAATTTGAACTAGACTCCTTTTTTTTTGTAGTGGATAGTTATTAATTATTACATTTCTAAAAGAGGAATAAAATTTTATTATGTTGAAAACTAGATTCCTTTTCTTTGTAGTGGATAGTTATTAATTATTACATTTCTAAAAGAGGAATAAAATTTGATTATGTTGAAATAAAAGAATTTGTTTCTTTTTTTTGATAAATTCAATAGTGATAAATTCAATAGCTTTTTTTTGTCAGCCAAATTGCTGACACTGAATAATATTCAGTATTCAGTGAATATCATGACGAACCTCTTTTGTCAATATTATTTTAACGACATTCCAATATTGGAGGCAAAAATACAAGGCTCTTCAGCTATTTACTTTTTGTTTTGAAGTTACCATAAAATACATAATAATTCCCCTCCTATTTTTTTTTGTCGAGCTTCTCGATCAGTCATTATTCCTTGCGAAGTAGAAAGGATTGCAATCCCGATTCCACCTAAAACTTTAGGAATCTCTCGAGCATTAGAATAGATTCTCAAACCAGGTTTGCTAATGCACTTTGAAGCGGTTATATATCTCTTTTGCGTCCTTCCCCTAGATTTTGAAGTTAAAACAAAAAAAGATTTTTTACCTTCTCGATGTTCCCTAACATCTTCTATAAAACCTTCTCGTAGAAGAATCCTTGTGATGTTCTTGGTAATAGTAGTAGCTGCCACTCGAACTGTTTTTTTTTTTACCATGTCAGCATTTCTTATATAAGTCATTAGATTAGCAATAGTATCGTTACCCATGACGAACTAATTCTTAGGAATTTACAAGCTCAATATAAAGACATGTTTCTCTTTTTTTAGGAATATGCCTGACATTACTTTTACATGGTGTATAATTATAATACTTTTCATTATGGGTAAATCCCGTCCGGAGATACAATTTAATTAAAGATTCATTAATATTTATCAATTCAAAGTTCTTTTAAATCATCAAAGTGATCTGTAACATATGGGTCCAGAGATATGGATAAATCAATCTGGATATGACAGATAATGATTATATTGAGATTGATTTATCCATATCTCTGGGCGGAAAAGGCGTTTTACGTCTCGTAACGGTCCATTGAGCACCTATCAGATATGTCATAATAAAGTTGAACACCTGCCTCAAAGCGACTTCCGTATCATAGTCGCTCCAGTTCTGAACTGGGAAATAAAGAGAGGAACGAGTTGAGAATATATATATATTTTTTTCTTTTTTTCAAAATTTCGGCGGGTTTTTTCTCATGTCTCGTCTGGAAAGAGGAGAACTCAATGATCATTCGTTCACCGGAACCAGAAGTAAAGATCGTAGTGGAGAGGGATCCTATTAAAACCTCTTTTGAAAAATGGGCTAAACCCGGTCATTTCTCGAAGACACTAGCTAAGGGACCTAATACTACCACCTGGATCTGGAACCTACATGCTGATGCTCACGATTTTGATAGCCATACCAATGATTTGGAAGAGATCTCCCGCAAAGTATTTAGTGCTCATTTTAGTCAATTAGCTATCATATTTATTTGGCTAAGTGGGATGTACTTTCACGGCGCTCGTTTCTCTAATTATGAAGCATGGCTAGGCGATCCTACTCACATTAAACCCAGTGCTCAGGTAGTTTAGCCAATAGTAGGTCAAGAAATTTTGAATGGAGATGTAGGTGGAGGTTTTCGAGGAATACAAATCACCTCTGGGTTCTTCCAGATTTGGCGAGCATCAGGAATAACTAGTGAATTACAACTTTACTGCACTGCAATTGGTGCATTGATCTTTGCAGCGTTAATGCTTTTTGCTGGTTGGTTCCATTATCACAAAGCTGCTCCAAAATTGGCTTGGTTCCAAGATGTAGAATCCATGTTAAACCACCATTTAGCAGGGTTATTGGGACTTGGGTCTCTATCTTGGGTAGGACACCAAATACACGTTTCTTTACCTATTAATGAACTCTTAGATGCTGGAGTGGACCCTAATGAGATACCACTTCCTCATGAATTTATTTTAAATCGTGAGCTTTTAGCTCAACTTTATCCCAGTTTTGCTGAGGGATTGACCCCATTTTTCACCCTGAATTGGTCGGAATATTCAGAATTTTTGACTTTTCGTGGAGGACTCAACCCAGTAACGGGGGGTCTGTGGCTGACCGATACTGCGCACCACCATTTGGCTATTGCAATTCTTTTTCTAATCGCTGGTCATATGTATAGGACCAATTGGAGTATTGGTCATAACCTCAAAGAAATTTTGGAAGCTCATAAAGGTCCATTTACAGGAGAAGGGCATAGAGGTCTTTACGAGAGCTTAACTACTTCATGGCATGCTCAATTAGCTCTGAACCTAGCTATGTTAGGGTCTTTGACTATTGTCGTAGCTCACCATATGTATGCTATGCCTCCCTATCCATATCTAGCTACTGACTATGGTACCCAACTGTCTCTGTTCACGCACCATATGTGGATTGGTGGATTTCTCATAGTTAGTGCTGCTGCACATGCAGCTATTTTTATGGTAAAGATATAGTCAGGCTTCTCAATCTGACAATTTTTAGACCATATTACGAGAGACATGAGTGATCTCTTGATTGTATCACCTAACTATATTTTTCTCGATGAAATATAGCTCCATGAGCAAATGCCCCTGTCATAATGAATCCGGCGATGTATTGATGATGAGTATACAATGCAACTTGGGTAGTAAAATCTTGTGCTATGAATGCATAGGCAGGTAAAGAATACATGTGTTGAGCTACCAAGGAGGTAACAACTCCCAAAGAAGCTAGAGCAAGACCTAATTGAAAGTGAAGAGAATTATTGATTGTGTTGTAAAGACCCTTATGCCCGCGTCCTAATAAGCCTCCCGGAGGAATATGTGCTTCTAAAATATCTTTTATACTGTGTCCAATTCCAAAATTGGTTCTATACATATGACCAGCAATGAAGAACACAAATGCAATAGCTAAATGATGATGAGCGATATCAGTTAGCCACAAACTTTGAGTTTGTGGGTGGAATCCTCCGAGAAGAGTTAGAATAGCAGTTCCCGACCCTTGAGAGGTACCAAATAAATGACTACTGGAATCAGGATTTTGAGCATAAAGACTCCACTGACCTGTAAAAAGTGGTTCCAAACCTTGGGGATATGGCAATACATTCAAGAAATTATCCCATCTTATGTGCTGTCCTCTTGATTCAGGAATAGCGACATGAACTAAATGCCCCGTCCAAGCCAAAGAACTTACTCCGAAGAGTCCCGACAAATGATGATTGAGACGAGATTCGGCATTTTTAAACCATGAAACACTTGGTTTCCATTGAGGTTGTAGATGCAACCAACCCGCTGTTAAAAAGAGAGCAGAAAGAAATAGCAAGAAAAGAGCTCCAGTATAAAGATCTTCATTAGTGCGTAAGCCAATTGTATACCACCACTGATAAACACCGGAATAAGCAATATTGACCGGACCGGGAGCACCTCCTCGGGTAAAGGCTTCTACGGCCGGTTGACCAAAATGAGGATCCCAAATTGCATGAGCAATAGGTCTTATATGTAAGGGGTCGTGAACCCATGCTTCGAAATTGCCTTGCCAAGCTACGTGGAACAAATTACCAGAGGTCCACAGAAAGATTATAGCTAACTGACCAAAGTGAGAAGCAAAAATCTTTTGATAAAGGCGTTCCTCGGTAATATCATCATGACTCTCAAAGTCATGTGCAGTAGCAATACCAAACCAAATACGACGAGTAGTTGGGTCCTAGGCCAAGCCTTGGCTGAACTTTGGAAATCTTGATGCCATAATGCTTTTCAAATCCTCCTAGCCATTATCCTACTGCAATAATTCTTGCTAGGAAGAACGCCCATGTTGTGGCGATTCCACCCAGAAGGTAATGAGCTACTCCTACAGCACGTCCTTGGACAATACTCAAGGCTCTGGGCTGGATAGCAGGAGCAACTTTCAATTTATTATGGGCCCAAACAATAGATTCAATAAGTTCTTGCCAATATCCACGGCCACTAAATAGGAACATTAAACTAAAGGCCCAAACGAAATGAGCACCTAAGAATAAAAGACCATATGCAGATAATGAAGAACCGTAAGATTGGATTACTTGAGAAGCTTGTGCCCATAGAAAGTCACGGAGCCACCCGTTAATTGTAATGGAACTCTGTGCAAAGTTTCCTCCTGTAATATGAGTTACCACTCCCTGATCACTTATACTACCCCAAACATCGGACTGCATTTTCCAGCTAAAATGGAATATTACTACCGAAATTGCATTGTACATCCAGAATAACCCTAGGAAGACATGATCCAGGCAGATACTTGACATGTTCCTCCTCTACCAGGCCCATCGCAAGGAAAACGAAAACCAAGATTGACTTTATCGGGTATTAAACGAGAACTGCGAGCAAATAAAACACCTTTAAGTAATATTAATACAGTCACATGGATAGTAAATGCATGAATATGGTGTACTAAAAAATCAGCAGTTCCTAATGGAATCGGTAACAAAGCTACTTTGGCACCTACTGCTACCAAATCACCACCTCCCCAGGTTAAAATTTGGTGCTTGCTTTTGCATCCAGGAGCTATCAAGCTGGATACAATCTTGATTTGAATACCCTCTTTCACATAATCTTTGATCCAATCTTTAGGAACATCAATATCTGTCAATTCATATCCATCATAATTGCATTTGATATAAAATTCCTTATTCAAGTTGGACCAATCCTGCTCCCATTCGGGAGCCTGAAATAATAAAATACGACCAAGATTTTTCACTATTATCAATGGAGGGAAATAGAGTCGTTTTCTAAGATATGTATGAGTGAATAAGACACCAGCTCTTAGATAGTGAAGCAATTCCCAATCGAAGCCCTGTTGTATTTGACGGCGCCGATCTTCTTCCCTTTTCTCTTTCCTTTCTAAATATTTCTCAAAAGATCTTACCAGTCTTGAAGTCGTAAGATCGTTTTCTTTTTCTTTAACAACTATCTTAGGATTGGGTTTGCCATCTGGCTTTTGAATCATCTCCTCTAGTCTCGCGAAAAGACTAGACTGTGGTCGAGGTATCCAATGGCTCAAGACTGAAACTTTACGTCTCTGAAAACGGACGGCTCCTTTAACTAAACATCTACGAAAATCTCCTTCATATGGATAACTAAAGACGTGTATATCTTTAGTTACGAGGTCCTCGTCTGCATTGTCCTCGTCCTCGTTCGATACGTTTTGTTCTTGAGTTCCTTCTTGAAACTCAGCTTCTTCTTCGGTTCCTTCCTCTTTGAACCATTGTAAGAATCCTTTAAAAAAAGAAGATTCCTCCTTCTTTTTTTGTTCATTTTCTTCAATTTCTTTTATTTTTTCAAAGGGCTTTATAACTATTAACTGCCGCGCTCTTTTTGGATGAAGTTCGAGACAATCTTTGAGAGCCATAGTATCATAAACACCCGCTACTATGGTGGCGGGCCATTTAGGCACAATAAATCGATTAAAGTCTCGAATTCGAGGTTCATAATCATTAACAATGGGGTTTTGCTTCTTGAGGATTTTCATAACCTGTTGATAGAAAATGGGATATGCATTTGCAATAGATGCCGAGTCATTACATCGATCATTATTAAGACGGATATTGATTGAGTTATCCACTTTTTTACCCAGTCATCATAAGTTTTTCTATTTTGCATGGTTCAATTTTTTGTTACAATTCTTTTATTTAAAATAAATAGTAGTAGGTAACTATCATAGTTACCTGCCTGCAATTCTGCTACTATATTAAACCTAAAGCTAAAAAATAAGAAGTATCGCCCTAAAAAAGTAAAAAAGGTGGGGACCATTTGTTATTCACTCATTGAGTGATAAATCACTACAAGTGAAGGAGATATACGATTCAAACGACGGAAGATCCAATATTTGAAAATTGTGTCTAAGATGACTGGAAAAGTTGAAACAAGAACAGATATTATTCGTTCGTTATGGGCAAATCCATAATTTTCGAAGATTAAATTGATGATCAGTTCCCAACCATGGGGCGAATGAAACCCAATACATAGATCGCTTGCTAAAAGAATAGAAAAAGCTTTCATTGTATCGCTTAAGCTGTAGAAGACTTCTTGGATCCAAGAATTGAGAATGCCAAGTCTCTTCTTACCCAGAATGAGACAAACAATTAGAACAACAAAACTTATTATATTTCCTAATAAATGTGAGATAACTTGGATACAATCTTGATTATATATTTTGACCAATTGGATCATTTTTTTCTGCATCTCTACACGAATATCTTGTGAATGTGGTTCCGAATAATCCTCCATCATTATTTCTAACAGGAATAGTTCTTTTATTTTCTCAAATTTGTCTACAATGCTTTCTTCTTGTAAATAATCAAAAATTTTTTTCGATTGACTAGTATTCCACCAATTTGTAACCCAAGATTCCAAACCGTTCTGTAATGAAATTGAAATTGCCCAAGCCAATACTATTAAACATGTAAGATATTGTAGAGAAGCTAATGTTTTATATTTGGTGACTTCCAATTCGTGAATCGTTAACGAATTCGATTGGCCCATTAGCTCTGTCCAAAATCTGAACAAAGTACGAATTATAGAACGAGGTATGAGATTCATAAAATGATCTTATGCGTAATTCTTCGAAATATCTTTCGGATGAGGGATAGTTTATTCGGAAGGAGAAGTGGAGTAAAAAAAGAAGGATCAATCCTTAAAATCGCTTTGATCTGGACTCATTTTCTATTTATTGTTTTCTTTTTTAACTCTTGACCCGAAGAATCACTTCAATTCGAGCGGCAAATAAATTGAAGTTTAAGTCTAATAATACCAAATTTGTACTCTTTGGTACATATAGCAGATCAAATAATTTCGGGCACATATGTAAAAAAGTGTAAAAACTAGAGGCATTTACTTCATTGTATTCTTTTGAGATGTTATATCCGTATTTATTAGACCTTTTGTCCCTATCTAATAGATAAAGAATGATATCGAGTGTTTGCGAACTGCCGAAGAATACCGGTAGGCTTCTATAAGTAACATTTCGTGTTGGTGTAAATAAACTGACTATACTTCCCCTCCAGACAAATGTTATGTCAAACTTTTTCTGGTATCTACTAATACGAGATCTATCCATTTGTATATTATAAAAGAGGACTTTCCCCCCATTTCAAAATCCTTCAATGGATACGCAAAAAAAACGGGCTAATTCGGCAGCTTTCTGTTCCATTTCACGCAGGGTCAAATTTTCTTCAGTACGAGTTAAGGGGATGTCTTGTTGGCCCTTTATTTCCATATAAAGAACATGACGAGGAAAAATACCTTCTTGAACTTCCATCTTGATCGCCTGAATATCCTTAATAAGAAATTGGAGGAAAATACGGCGATTTCTTCCGGGAAATCCCCAACGAAAAAGGCATACAATTCCTTCTTTTTCATCAAACTTATTATAGCCACTCCCCACATTGCACAAAATAGTGCACCACAAATAAGAGCTAATAAAGAGACCTGCAATCCCATAAAAACACATCACAATTCCTTGTGGAACAAAAAGTATTTGCTGAGATGGCAATAAGGGTATCAGGTTCCTACCGAGGTAACTTGAAATTCCGACCACAAAAAATCCTAGTGAACCCAAAAAGAGGAGACAAGCAAAAAACAAATTGCTTATTTTTCGAGACCCTGTTATGGGTTCTATCCAGAGCCATTTGGATCGACGATTCATAACAAATTACGTCCTATTTAATTCGAGGGATTGAACAAATTTTCACTCCCACCCCGAAGTCATTCTCATAAATTGGCTATATTAATAAACTAGCCATATACATATAAGCATTTTTTTAATAGTATATATCTATAACGATTCTATTATTCTTCTTTTCCCATGTTCTTTTTTTGTCTGTGCTTTTTTTTAGCATGGAAATTTTGTCCTTAACTTATTGATTATCAAAATGATACTTCATTGTATCAGTCAAATGAAAATATCAATCTCTATATTGAAATGTCTATATACACATATTTTGAAGTATAAGTAAGAAAGATTTATTCTTTCACACACGGGTCTGTATACTATGTATTGTACATATTATACCATATACATTTACATTCTATCCATAGATTGTTATTTATCATATATGAATAGATCTAAATAAAGAGAAATATCTATTTAGATCTATTTAGTAAGGTTTTATCTTATATTAGACAAAAGAAATATATATAGGTATATATATATTGATCAGATTCATAGAATTTCGTCATTTTGAATATAGAAATAAAGAAAAACCATTGTAATTGCTGGAAAAAACAAGCCCACCAAAGGCACGAAAAGAGAGGGTAAGTTGTTCATTATTATATCAAAAGTATATTAAATAGTCTTTTTTTCTATTACAAAGATAGATTATAAGATCAAATGAGTGATAGGACCAAATAAGCGGGCGTGCCTTTCTTCGTAAAATACCCAATTCATTAGGTCTTTTGTAAAGTAATTTATTACTTTACTTTGTTTGATACAAAACAAATGGGACCAATTTCCACATTGTATATTGGTACATATAAATGATAAAATATATCCGCTTCTCAATTCTATTTTTTGAAACTGTTCTATTAATAGATGTTCATCTTTGAGACAAAGGTCTAACTCCATAGCATAATCTTCTCTAATGCGAGAAAGTTACATAGTGTCTAGTTTTTCTGATAAAGGGGTATTTTCATGGGTTTGCCTTGGTATCGTGTCCATACCGTCGTGTTGAATGATCCTGGCCGGTTAATCGCTGTGCATATAATGCATACAGCTCTAGTTTCTGGATGGGCCGGTTCAATGGCTCTTTACGAATTAGCAGTTTTCGATCCATCCGATCCTATTCTTGATCCAATGTGGAGACAAGGTATGTTCGTTATACCTTTTATGACTCGTTTAGGAATAAAGGATTCATGGGGTGGATGGAGTATAACCGGAGAAACTGTATCTAATCCAGGTATTTGGAGTTATGAAGGTGTGGCCGGGGCACATATTGTGTTTTCTGGCTTGTGCTTTTTAGCAGCTATCTGGCATTGGGTATATTGGGATCTAGACGTATTCTGTGATTCCCGTACAGGAAAACCTTCTTTAGATTTGCCTAAGATTTTTGGAATTCATTTATTCCTCTCAGGAGCAGCTTGTTTCGGATTCCGAGCATTTCATGTAACGGGTTTGTATGGCCCTGGAATATGGGTGTCGATCCTTATGGACTAACTGGAAAATACAATTGTAAATCGGTGCAGTTGATTTGCTATGACTTGACCTTTTATAGCCTTATGCTCCACATACTATATGTCATACTCACTTAAGATCATGACCCATTTTTCCAAGCGACTTGTCAATGCTGCTCAACTCAGGAGATATTTTAATGGGTCAATCTTTGCTATCAGATGTGTTTGATGACTTAGCATATAGTGTCTTAGTTTTTGTGCTGCAAAGACAACTTCCAAGCATGCCCGTTCAATGGGTGTATAGTTGAGCTCATATCCAATTAATGTGTGACTGATGTAATATATAGCTCTTTCTTTTTCTTCATGGTCATTCTATGCCAATAATGCCCCCAGTGCATTTTTTTTTGGTAGATACATATAGAATCAGTGGTTTTCCCTCAATAGGTGGCATTAATACTAGAGTTGTTAATAAATATTCTTTGATTTTGTCAAAGTCCATGTTGCACTTATCTGTCCATACAAATGGAATGCTCTTGCGGAGTAGATACTAGAATGGTTGACACTTGTCTGCCAACTGTGCAATGAAGCGACGAATAGACTGTAATCTACCCTGAAGTGTGCGCAACTCACTAATTCCCTTTGGTGGAGGCATGTCCAGAATTGCTTTTACTTTTGCGAGATCAACCTCAATGCCTCATCTTGAAACAATGTATCCTAGCAGCTTGCCTAAAGTGACTCCAAAGACACATTTCTTTGGGTTCAATCTAACCTTGTAATCCTCAAGTCGTCGAAATTTTTTATCTAACACTTTGAGATGTTCTGTCCTTGTCAAAGATTTTTCCAATAGGTCGTCCACATAATCTTCCATTAGAATGTGCATCATGTCATGGAAAATTGTTGTCATGGCCCTCTGGTATGTTGCGCTTGCATTCTTTAAACCAAAAGGCATGATGTTCCAATAGTATGTTCCCCAAGGACAAGTGAATGTTGTTTTATGTTGATCCTCTATTGCAATTCTGATTTGGTTGTAGCCTGAAAAGCCATCCATGAGAGATAGCATCTCATATCCTGCCGTGAGGTCAAAAATCATGTCTATGTTTGGTAGGGGGAAGTCATCCTTTGGACAAGCTTTGTTTAAATCTCTGAAATCCATGCAGATATGGATTTTTCCATTTGGTTTAGTAATAGGAACAATGTTTGATATCCAATCCACATAATCAATTGACCTTATGAATTCAGCATCTAGTAACTTTTTTAGTTCTACCTTGACAAGTAGTGCAATCTGTGGGTGCATCTTGTGCAACTTTTGTTTGACCGGCTTGATTCTTGGAATTAAAAGGAAGATGATGTAGAACTAATTCAAGATCAATCCCTGGCATGTCAACATATTACCATGTGAAGTTAACTTTTCTTTCTGTGAAGAATTGTTTGAATTCAGGTTTTTCTTCATCTGACAATGATGCTGCCAAGAGAATCATTTTGGGATTCTCTGGTGTATCTATGTTAACTTCCACTGTATCGTCAATAAGCGTAGCCAATTTTTCTTGTGTTACGGGAAGAAAGTCCAATCCTCCATCCTTATGTGCTTCAAAGAAGTTTTCACCTTCGGATACGTCCTTTGTTTTTACTATTTTATTGCCAGAAGGTGCCTTGCGGTTTTCACCTAAAGGCATTTCTTTTTCTATTTTATTTTTTGCATTTTTGCGACTGGAGGATTGCACAGTCTCCCCGAAGTAAGCCGTAGAATTGAGATCAATGGAGAACCCTATTTTGTGATCCCCCCATGGAATACCTTCTCTTAGTCCCATGAATTCTGTAATTGCCTCGTCATTCTGAAATATGTCCATCACCAGTGGATCTTGTTGGTCCCAGTTGATTAGTTGTGGGTAAACAAGGGGGATTCCATCGTCAGTGTTGGTGAAAGATGGGGAGGATGCAGAAAGTGTGCAAATTGATGCCTCAAGTGTAAAATAAAAGTTGTCAATTTCCACTTCTGTGTCTGATGCAATGGAAGGTATATATTCCGAGTCAGATGAATCGAATTCAAAGTCATAGTATGGGATAAAATTATCATCATGACTAGTGGTTGGCATTTTAGAAATAAGGATAATGGGCTCAGATGGGTCAGGCTCATGGGTGGGCTCAGGAATGGGGTGGGGTGATTCAGGTATTGCCGATGACACTTTGTGTTCCTTTGGATTCCAAGGAATGCTCACCCATTTCTTGTCTTTAGAATGTCGGTCAATAGGGTCAATGTTATATTGTTAGTGGAATCATTCTTCAAAGGAAGGTTGGCCAGGTTCTAAGAATAGTTCATCAATGTCATAGTCACTGATAGTTTTGTCAAATCCCCATTCCCATTCATTTGAGTCTGTTTTAGTTAGGGATTCTTCACTTGTCCCGACACTTTCTGTTGCCATTACGTCCTTACTTGAAAATTCGTAGATACATTGATCGTCAGTTCCGAGTTGGTCGAACCCTAGCCCTATGTATCTTGGTCTTGTCATTATAATAATAGGTTCCCTTCTTCCATTGCTATTCTTTCCAAGGCCGCTTGTCCCATCAAAACCTTGGGCTTTGCATATATCATATCCTTTGCCATAAAGATGCAATGGTAGTGGAGATAAATTTGTTGGGTCTTTGTAGATCCAGTTATCCATGTCTTGATGTCTTCATCACCCACATCGCCCCACCGTGAAAAAACACTTTTTGGTGGAACATTGAAAGTTACTTTGGGCTCAATTGCAAAGCATGGTCTACCATAGACCTTAGGTGGCTTTGGTATTGTGGTTATACAATAAGCCATATTTAATTTGAATTCCCCACAACCAAGGTCCTGGATCTGAATATCTTTACTTGGGATGGAGGTCAATGGAGATGGTGCGGTAGAAGATGATGGAATGTATGATTTCATGAGTGTCGATGGGTCAATGTATTTGGATGAGTTGGAAGATGAGGCTTCCTGATTGATGGGTACCTGGTGCTTAGCAGTAGCTCGCAGGTTGGTGCAGTATTGGAATGGATTAGGATCTCTCGGGATGGTGATCTCAATTCCATCGAAAGGGAATTTGAGGCATTGATGGAATAGCTTTTAGAGCATGGATCCATGGATGACCAAGTAAGATATTGTAGTGTATATCATGATCCAAGACCTAGCATGTTGTATCTATGATGACAGGTCCAACCTGGAGAGGAATGGTAATAACGCCTTTAGAAGCGTGTTCTTCACCATCATATGCCTTGATGACGATGCTCTTGCTAGCGTCTACACACGCATCAGAAAAACCAAGAGCTTTGACAAATTTGAGAGAGTAGATGTTCAATCCTGCTCCGCCATCTACTAGGACTCATCTAACCTTATGCTTATGGACAAAGACTTCAATGTGAAGGGCGTCGTTATGCGATGGTTTAGGTGACGAATAATCACTGTCAAAAAAGGTGATGTGGTAAGGTGAATTTAGGTATCCGACCATAGTCTCAAAATGGTTGACATCGATGTTGGTAGGGACGGATGACTCTTGCAATACTTTATCGAGGATGGCCTTATGCATGGGTGAAATACGGAGTAGTTCAAGAATGGATATTTGAGCAGGTGTTTTATTTAACTACTCAACAATGTTGAACTTCGGTTTTGGGGTGGATTGTCTAGTGGATGGACCAGGTATGGTGATCTTTGGTTGACGGTCAGAAGGACCCGGGATAGTGACTTTTCCTTTACGCATAGTCACATTGCATTTTGGGGCTCTTTTAATGTTGATGGTATTAACAGATTCATCTTCATTAGCAGTGCGAAGATTGTTAATAATAGTACCATCAGGATAATTGTATGCAAGACGAGTAGTATTATAGGCCGGACGGATATGGTTGGCTTGATTGTTTGTATGCTTTCTGCCAGATGAGGACGCTTTACCATGATCCTGCAGTGGGTTTTTGTGTATGGTATGATCTGCATTAGATGAAAAAGATTGACCACCCAACTCAATTGTGTGGTTCTCTATGAGATCTTGCACCAGATTTTGCAATTGGTGACAAGAGGAAGTTTTGTGCCCTTTGGCACGGTGGTAATCACAGAATGAATTGTCATCCCACCATGACGGCTTGAATTGAATAGGGTCATACGGTTTAGGCTCTTCCAACATGATGACGGCATTTTGAAGAAGTTTCTTTAAGACAATTTTGATAGGTTCACCCAACGGGGTGTATGTACGCTTTTGGAACTGTCGTGGTTGATGCAACTGCCTTTGGTTAGATTGACCATGATTGTTTTGGACAGTGTTGGTAGTTTGTGTTGGTGTAGTTACAGGTGTGTTTTGATTGTGTACTCCTTTGATTGTGAGTACATGACCTGTTGCATTGACGATTTTTGCATCAACTACACCGTCATTTGTGATGTGTTTGTTCTTAACCCAGTATTTGTTTTTGTCATTTGAGCTACTTGGGTTATTATTGGTGGTTGTGTTGATGGTTTTGCCACCATATTTCAATTCACCTTTGGCAATCAAGGCTTTTTTCAGTTGAACCCCCTTTTCAACAAGGTCAACAAAAGTGGTGCAACAATGTACTTGTAATCCATACCTTAGTGGTCCAAGGAGAGTTTGTACAAACATAGTTACTTTCTCCCTTTTGGGTATTTCTACCAGACATCTGCTTGCTAAGGTTCTCCATCTTCGAAAAAATGGAATGAAAGTCTCTCCTACATCCTCTTGGGTAAGTTTGCATAAGGAAGCGATGTCAATGTTTGTGTCGATATTGTAAGCATAGTTTTCGACAAACTTGTTGGCCAGTTCGTCCCAAGTTTTTATTCCCTTAGGCAAGAGTGAGAACCATTCTAGTGCATGACCTCCAAGACTTCTAGAAAAGAGTCTCATGAGATAAGTTTGTTCATAAGCAATGTCAATACAACTAGTTGTGAATTCCCTTATGTGTTCAAGGGGGTTTGTTTTGCCTTTATACTTGGGAAAATGAGGGACCACATATCCATGAGGAAATGGTGGCATATATAAATTTGTGTCAAATGAATAAGGACACAATTCATGTGACATGTATGACTTTTTATTGGATTGTTGCAAGGTATCCACTTGTGTTTGAAGAGTAGTGAGTTGGTGAGTGAGTGCTTCTACCATTGGATGATTGGTAGCATCACCTATGTTGGTGGTGGAGGCGATTTGATTCCCCAACTGTTGTGAGATGTTTTGATTGGGAATGGGTTGCCGGTGAGCAAAATGATTGTTGTGATTAGGCGGTTGTTGGAAATGAGTATTTTGATGAGGGATGTGCTGCTGCGTATGGACTTGAGAAGCATAAGTGGGAATATGATATCCTGCCATATTGGACTAGATTTGAGGACCTTGCTGGTTTTGACCTTGTTGATTGACAATTGGAGTGAAGAATGGAGCGCCTTGTTGATTTTGAGCTTGTTGATGCCCAAATGGAGTATATGATTGTGTGCCTTGATTGCCTTGCCCAAATAAAAGATTATGACCTTGAGGAGTGTTGGTGTTTTGGGTCATAGGAATGCTGGTGTTGACTTGTGATGAAGTGGATTGGGTGCCTTGGATGAAAACTCTTCGTTTATTTCTCCCAAATGGGTTAGATGAGTTGGTTGCAATGGCACTTGAAGAACCTAATAGTAGGTTTGTTGATGTACTCATGGAACTAGATGTAGTTCCAAAGAGGTTTGATGTGGTTGCCCCCATTGTTTGTGAAGGAATGGTGGATGTTTGTTGGGGGATGGATTGTGATGTGGTGTTGGTTTGGGAAGATGATCCCCCAATAGATGTTGTGTTGGTTGTGGCGGTAGTGTGACCAAGGGAGGTAGCATTGATTGTGTTGATGATGTTTTGTGAAGAAGCTCCCATGGAGGAATTGTATGATGTTGGAGTGGGAGAAGTTGGTCTAAGAGTGTTAATATCGAATCCCTTTGGTAACTTAGCCCCTTGGTCAAGGAGCATAGCTAGGAATCTAGAAGAGTCATTTAAGACCATTTCTTCCACAAAAGAGGCCACTTCTGGGTTTTGAGCGGCAGCTTCTATGTCTTCTTCAAAGACATCCCCATTTTCATCCCGTTAGATAAATGGTTCAAAAAGATGTGATGGAGATGATGGGATGTTCATCTCACTAAAAGGATTGAAGTTGGAATTTTCCATGTCAAAACAAGGATTATTCATGGCATTAGTAAATGAACTCATGCCAGTTGTGAACCCAAGAAAGTTGGTGTCTTGTCCAAAGGAATCCATGAGTCTTTTCTTTTTCTGTAGTCTAGTTTCAACCATACAAAGTTTTGCTCAACTTGGGATGATGGAGAAAATGATCTAAATATGAGACTATGTTTTTGGTTTCTTTTTGGATTTTTAAAGAATGCTATGAAATGAAAGTAAGACTAAAGGCTTGTGAATGCAAGTGTTGTGACACTAAGGAGATGGAAAATGATATGCAATAAATGATCCTAAGATGTACTTACTAGTGAGATCTAAAGAGGACAAAGTTGGGCAAAGAAAGTTCTTGCAATGATTCAACTTTTGGAAAACCAATGGACCGTGGAAGGACTATAACTAGGCCAAAGTGAAGTTTCCACACTAGACTATTGAGTGGGAAATAATTCACAAAAGGATTCACAAAATGACAAAGGTAATTGGGTCCAATGATAACCTACTATTGAATGCAAAGTGTGGACAATGAATGATAAGAGTCAACTCCTACAATCTGCAAAACTGAATGTCTAAGGAGATGGTGAAATTATCAATGCAATCTAATGAAAGTGACCTATTATGAGCCTAAAATGGTATCTAAATATGCAATTGTTTTCAGGGAAAGTTGAGCAAGTCATATTTTGGTTTGGACTGTGACAGCAAAAAAAAGATCTGATTGACTTGAAGATAGGTTGTGGACTTTCTATTTTGATAGTGAAAAATTGTTTGTAAAGTTTGGCAAATGCATCACAGCAAATGCGTTGCAACAGAGCAGATGCGGCTCACTGAATCAAATGTGGTTCAGGAAGTGTCGAATGCGACACAGTGTTGCGAATGTGGGTTTGTGTCTGGAAAATGCGGCTCAATTAACTGAATGTGGCTCACTGATTGCAAATGCGGCTTTGTAATTATCGATTGCGTCTTGATAGAGCGAATGCGGCTCCTGATGGCTCAAATGCAGCTCATCAAAGTGAATGCAGTTTTCCAAATGTCAAATGCGATGCAACAGAGTGCTTGCGTTGCATTATGTAATTTTAGGGAAAAACCCGAACACAGTTTGCAGTTTTTGACCAGTTTTTGTGATTCCAATTTGCGATTTTGTAACTTTTTTTTTCTTTTGAAGATTTTCTTGGCAAACACAGAAATCAAAAAATATGAAATGCTTGTTCAAACAGACTCACCCTTAAAACTCAAGTGGGTCATCCTCACAATCATAGCCCACATCTTAAAATCATGTCGACTCACACAGCCTTGTCACCCCCTAAAGGGCACCCGTGTTTTTGTCTTTTCCAGGTGCGTACTCAAGGTGATGAAAGTGGATACCAAATCCCTTGAGCAAATAATCTGTGGTGATTATATGGTGAATGTCTTGGGGGGAGATTCTTCCCTCCCCTTGCACCATGATTGAAAGGATGTCTGGTTACTGACATGGCTGGCTACTACACTAGGTTCTTAGTAAGTCTTTCCGTTCAGTGTGACAATGGATATACTCCCTCGAGAGACCTCCCAACCTTTAGAACAAAGGTTTTGGGGATGGTTATCC
>VCHN02002661.1:0-16456 GCA_007115665.2 Sequoiadendron giganteum | reverse complement strand
AAATCAACAAAGAATCGAAGGTTGAACATTCAACACTTATATGTAAGCTAGAAGCAAAGATGGATATATCATAAGACGAGGGATTGTTGGTTGCAATGAAGAAATGACTTAAGCAAAAGAGATCTATTTTAATCACAATCCACCACCTTATGAAGATCCAATATCAAAAAACAAGATGCATACCCACAATGATTGTTCCTACTTTTGAGCAAAGAGAGGGTGGATGGAGGAGTATGCTAGTTGAAGATGATGCAACTCTTCAATGTGTATTTTCCAATCAAAACTTGTTATTAGAAGATTCAAACAAGTATGGATTGACAAATGGAGATTCAAATGATGAAAACCAATGTTGGATTTGGAAAGTCAAGCACAAAATTGAAATTTATCTTCAACATCTTCAAGCTTTTCTAGATAATGACATTTGGACTAAATAAAGGTCGAATATGCCAAAGTGATTGGTACAGAAGATCAAATCGGATATGTAAACATCATTGTCCAACAAATGTGCTATAGCCACAAAATCTTGCCAAATGTATTGAAAAAGAAGCATAATATCTCCACCTGTTAGAGAAGTTTATTAAGAAAACGGATCATCAAAAACCAATGCTCATCCATTAGTTTGTGATAAATTTCTCATTGCATGACCATTCCTATTTGTCTAAATCTTTTCTTTTTATAAAAATTTTGCAAACATTTTCAAGATATAAGGTACCGCAATTAGAACTTAGACTCAAACAAAGGGGTTGCTACTTTTCCAAGCCTATTAATAGCTTCATTGAGATGTGCTAGCCAATTTTTTCAATATTTTTAACACATTAATTTCACCCATTAACATTAATGAAACCATAAACCAACTGAATGGAACCCTTCCTCTTTCTGATCAACCCAGATCCCAGTATGGGCAAGGTGAAAGCATACTCGAAAGGGGATCGTTAGCATAAAATCATAACTGCAAGAAAGTACAATGAGAGGAAATAACAATCAACTCAACCACTTATTCAGCGGGAAGACTGGAATTGAAATTACAATGCTGAAAGTAAATATGCAACTCATCCACTTATTCAGCGGGAGTATATTGACGGCTTAGCCGATCAGGAATATGAGAAATGCAACTCAACCACTTTTCAACGGGAGTGAATTACAAAGTACTGAAAGTAAATGTTTGGGCGGCTAGCCGACCCCTTCCGCTTTTCAGCGGGCAGTACAGGAAAGTAAATACTAAAAAGTAAATAGACGGCGAGGCCAGTCTCTTCCACTAAAGTGGGGATACAAAAGGTAAAGTGTAGAAAGTAAAGAGTTGATCAGTACTACTGATTCAGCATTACAATATGATGAACAATCTGTAAATACAATGAGATATAGATAACCAATGAACTCTAGAATGTTAGGAAATGAACTTCAAACAAGTACAAGCTATCCAGCATATGAAATATAGTTAAAAGGACTAAAATATCAAGTCTGATATATAAAAATTGCAGCAATCAGAAATTCATACCAGCAAGCCCTAGAATCACCAAAACGCTCATAACTTCGTCAAAACACATCCGAATGATGTCAAACCAAGTGCAAATGAAGCATAAGAGAAGGGTGACCAAGATAGAACTGAGAGACTACAACAAACTAGAGTTATTTATTTTTCTAAAACTTTCCGGCACTTCCCAGGCAAAAGTATGACTTGGGAGAAGTCAACCAGCAAGATAAAAACCAAGAGCCCACCAAGAATTCTGAAAATTTGCAAGAAGGGGCGCCCAAGGTAGACTAAAGCATAGGGTCAATACCCAGAATCAACAAAAAATCGAGTGCAGAGCAACGAGTAAAAATGTGCTTCAGCCAAGCACCGAACCAGCAACTCCAAAATATGAAATATCACTCAAAAACCAACTTGAAGCTCAATTTGCAACCTTTGGATTGAAGAAGCAGTCTCAATAGCTAGGTACTGTTGGTTTGCATTTTAATACCCACCAAACACAGAATAAAATGCCCAAGGACACTTTATCCTCTCTTGAAAAGTAATTGTAAATACCTAGAAGATAATACAATGACTCCAATGTTTCTTTTGGCCAGGTTATGACATATGGACAAGGTCAGTGGGCGTTGTGATTTGCTGGTAATCACAAGGGGACTTACATAAAATTCATTTCGCAAGTTGAGGACTTAGACAGTTTTATCATTGAAGCTCTTTCGATGGGTGTTTCAGTTTTTCCAAAAAAAGGCAAAAGGATAAGGGTTTAGAAATCTAAACTACGCCTAAGAACTCAAGAGACGGCAGTGACGAGATAAAATAGGGTAACCACACTTTGTTTCGCCTCCCTTTGGACAACTACGCAAAGCGGGTGCAATCTTCAAAGGAAGTGATAATAATTTTCATGTTTGAATTGAAAACAAACAGAAGTTAAGCATCCACAATTTAATGGCCCAGACTAACTTTGCACATCGAATACAAATCATCCATTCGACAAAAGTATGAGCTAAATCTTATCTACCACTACTATCAAATCTATCATCCACTTAACAAACATATAAATGAAATACTAATCTAATTCTACTCTAAGTGTTGAAGGAGAAATATTAAACCTTGCACACTATTTGAAAACAAAAGTGATTCTAAGCAAATCATGCACTAGAGCTTTTATTGACGGAAATAGTCTTGTCGCAACAATATTATACTACTCACTTCACAAATTGTAAAAGAGAGCAATCAAGTTTATATAGAGTTCATGAATTTGAATAAACGGCTCAGATTAAAAATGAGCCAACGGCCAAGATTAAAACAAATAAACCCTAATTAGGGTTTCCCAAAATGACTTCAGTAAACAAAGAGTTGACAGGGTGATGTGGCGCTTTGGAGCTATTTTCAAGGAATTACATCCCGATCCTTCCGCATTGCCGTGTGTTCAATGAATTTGGACACGATCAAGGCAACTTCATCCATGGTGACCTGAGGAAGCATTCCGATCCTGAATTCCAGTCCGTCCACACTCTCGGCGCATCTGGCAAAAGTATCCTCCCACTCTGGCTTGGTCTTCTCAAAAGACTCTTGGATGCTTAAGAAGTTCGCCAATTTGGCCCAGTCCTGCTTCAAAATAGGTCCAGTGATGGCGAAGATGCCTTCTTGGACCTTCCCTTTCAAAACCTCTAACTGCAGGTCATTCTCTCGTAGAGCCTCCTTATTCAGGATATCGGCAATCATGTTGAGAAGTTTGGCCTGAACTTCTTTGACCTGTTCTTCCAATCTGATACCATCAACCTTCACCCTCTCCAAGACTTCGCCTCGTGCCGTCAAGGCCCAATACCAGGTGTGGAAGTCATAGGTTGCTCCTGCTGCAATAACATCTCCGTCTATCAGCTCTTGCTTAGGAACTCCTTTCAGAATCCTAAGGCAAGGGATTATCCTATCTTGCACATCCGGAAGGTTATCCCACACTTCTGCCAAAGCGGCCAGCCTAGAAAGTAGGGCAGTGGCCTGACCATAAACTAGAGTCAACCTCTCCACGAATGCCTCAGCTTCAGTCCCCTTTGCTGCTATCCATTCTCTGGCTTCCCGAATGGTGACCATGTTTTCTTCTATCTCTTTAACGGCCCCCTGTGAAGAGTTCGAAAGTAGAGGAGTTGCCGTGTTGTCTTGATCAAGTGCTGGATATACTCCTTTAGGCGCTCAATTTCTAACTGGCACTCCTTCCTTTTGGCTACCTCCTTTGCCAACCTTGACTTGATAGTGGACACAGAATTGTCCAAGTCTTCAATTTCTTGGCCCTTCGTGGTTGGGCCCAAGTCAATGGTTGTGATGGCATAATCTTGTGGAGCCATGTCCTCCTGTGGCCTATCCATTGTAGGTACTGCGATCTGCACTGTCCTGTTGCCGGCTCCATCTCTCTGTATGCTCGAGAATTTCTTTGTTGGCTTCTTAACTGCAGTCTGCGTTAGTCTGGCCAAGAAGTCAGCAGTATCATCCTCTTCTGGCTCCTCCACTGGCGCCTGTACTTTCAGCCTCTCTCTTAGCCAATCCGGGATCGTCGGCTGCTCTATGCCCTCATCCCCAGGTCGGTCTTCTCTATCAGGAACATCCAGAATTCCCCTAAGGGCTAAAATCATTCCTTCCTGGAAATCCTCATTTTGGGTGTCCACATTTTCATCATCGGACTCCAATATTTCTATGCCCGTGGGAGATGGTGGCGCATCTTCGTCCGGCTGAGGCTCCATATTGTTTTCCGGAATCGGGGAAGGATTGATCCCTAATGTCAGCTAGTGAAGCGTCTACAGTAGCCAGCATCTCCTCAATATTCCTAGATGCGGCCGAGTGTGAAGGCTTTACCTTAGCCTGCTTCTGAACTGGCTCCTTGCCTACAGCTATCTCCTTCCTTTTCTTGGAAGTGGTGGCCTCTATCATCTCTACGCCCTGGGATGCGTCCGCATTGGAAGAATAGGATTCCGCCTCACTCAACATATCATAAGTTAAGGTTATCCTTTTTTGCCGGAGTTCTTGAATCTGTTGATCAACCCACCACTATGTATACTTGACGACTGGTCTCATCAAAGTATTCAAATCGGCGTGCTCGAGTTCTGACCATCTGACCACCGGCAAAGGCAAGCTCTCATCAAGGTGCGGCTGTACCTGCTGTCCATCTTCCTCCAACTGATCCGACACTCGGCAAAGTTCTGTTGCTCTAATCAAACTGACAGGCAATCTGGACCACATCTTTCGACTAACTTCAAACACGTCCACAGCATTTGCCCAGAAATCTTCCAGTTCGACCCTATGCTTGTACCTCCTTCCATCTACCGTCTTGATATGGTGATGCAGGTCGAAGTGGCTCCTAGATGGGTAGGTAGCAAAAGGATAATGCTGAATCTCAAGCCTGGCACTATCTGCTGCCTGTGATGACGGACAAGACTCTAACATGTTCCCTATAAAGAAGGGAAAGGTTACCGCCGCCTTTTGCTTTGTTCGTTGGAGGCCCTGAAATTCTTCTAGCTGCCTTAGTACTTCCAACAAGACCATCTTGTTAGTTGGGAAAATGGGCAAATGATATGGGCTCCCAGTGAATCCCTAGATTCTGATGTACGTATATCGGGGATACTGGATAAACCATGACCCATATTTGCCAATCAGCTTCTTGGCCTCAGGAGTCAGTCGTTGATGCATCCCTCCCTAGAGTATTCTGGTGATATACATAAGGAAGGCGTCATGAGCTCGCCGAAAGTGCGCCTTTTCTTTCAACTGCAATTGTGGATAGCAGTCGTATGCCTTCAGCTCATTTGATCCACTGCCGACCATGCCCTTGCATATCAAGCCTGCATACTTGTAAGTCCTAGCCAACATGTAGATGACATAAGAACTCATATAAAACGTTTTCGTTTTCTCTAGGTTGACAAGCTGCTCGTGGAGGTTGTTGCTAATCATTCGTGACCAGTTAAACATCTTTACGCCCTCTGTGATGTCCTCAATAAAATAGTACATCCATGGCTCAAATGGCGCTCCCAAAGGACTGCCTGCTATTCTATTCAGCAAGATAATGATGTCTCTGTAGTCTTCCTTGAAGTCCGTATGCATCAACTTCTTGGGCATTTTCTTGACCGACGGCCTAGGTTTGTCCAGCCATGACTTGTTGATGTTGGCGGCACAAAGGTCAGGCTGCTCATCATACAATCTTTGGGCATCTTCCTTAGTCTTGTAGGTAGTCTTAGGATACTTAGGAATGCCGAAGGCTTCTTGTATGGCCACCTCTCCCAGATGCGCCAATATTCTCCCGTCAGGTGCCACAATTTGTCTTAACTCAGCATTATAATGCAGCGCACACTCCACCATTAATTCAGCACACTCCAGTGCAGGCGGAAATCCGGCAGCTTGGAAGATACCATTTCTCACCATCCTCCTGGCGGCAAGCGTTGGCAAAGGTCCATTATGCCCATATATTCTCTTCTTAAATTCTTCGAGGTCAATGTGGCCAAGGTTGGTGTCCGAGACGTCTTTCCATTTGGATTTAATTCTAGTCTCTGGCTGCGATCCTTTGCTTGCAAACTTCATCTGTGCTTTGCTGGATGTTTCTCCTTGATCGACTATCAACCTGCAAGTACAAAATGCTTAACATTAATATAAAAACTTTTAAAATCAAATTACTCCGGGTGTAGTTTGGACAAAATCGCACTTTTCAGCTTATTGAATTGAAATTTCTGTCAAAAAGCAAGCTGAAAGTAATAAATTCGCCTATCTATGAATGAAATTCGTGCCGGAAATGAAGTAGAAGATAGGAATGAGGTGTAAACATATTGCCGATTAACTTCCAAACCTCAAAGATCGTGTTCTGGCTGCAAATGAATTTAAAAATTCAGAAAATCTGCCAGAAGAAGTGCGCCAAAGCTAGGAAGTGGGATTTTCAGCCAAGAAATGACTTATTTCTTCCTAAAAATCACGCCTGTCAACAAGAAATTGCTACCTCGATTCTCACAACAACGTTACTTGCACTAAATTTTCCTTCGCAAACGATTCCCAGAAGATTCGAGAAAGATAGCCTCTTCTCAGCCGAAATTGTGAAAAAATGAGTTGCTGAAACTCATTTTATGGCTGAGAAGTGCAATTTTCCTCAAGGAATTGCTTTCTTTTCTCTTATTTTCTTCCAATTTTTAGAAACGTTTTTCTTCTCAGGTCGGCAAGTTTCTAATTTCACTTTCAGTTGTTGAGGCAAGTTTCTAATTTTCATCTCTGTGCCACCTCTGTTTGAGATTTTCGAATTTCTCAAAAAATTGCCTAAGTGTTGGAGAAAATATCAAAAGATATTAAATTAATTGTTTAAAATTAACTTTCCAACGTATTTTAAATCTTCAAATCATGGCAAAGTTAAATTCATCTAAGGCAAAATAATTTAATCTTCTGAATAATCCAGTGAACCCCGGGGACGCGTCCCCACAGACCCTAAGCGTCTCAGAGATGTGGGACGTCCGGAGCGTGGGGGGCTGCCTCCTCTCACGGGAGCCTTTCTCCCGTACATTTGGTCATTAGACGAACGGACTTGTCCCTCGCAGAAGAGGGAACTGAAGGCGTCCTTGCCTCTTCATTCAATCAGTGGGACGCTTTTTAAATGAAAAAAACACATTTTTTTATTAGTTTTTTTGTTCTATTCGAACCCTAAGGGCATGTGGGCCCCATCTAAACTCTTCTATGCTATCAAAAGCCCCTTCTAACTTCATTTTTATCCACATTTGCATTTCTACTTGTCTGCTACAGCAAGAAGAAGAAGACTGAAGAGCTGAGGAAACAGTGATTGGAGGAGTGAAAGGAGTGATTGCAAGTGGAATAGGAGTGTCAAGGAGCAAGAAGAAGAAGAGGAGGAAGATTCTTCAGCTTGTTGAAGAGATTTTTCAAGCAAAAGGTAAGGTTTTGAACTGATTTTTTCTTTTATTTTCTGATTTTCAATGTTCATTGTTTTAGTTTTTTGAATTTTCTCATTTTCATTTCTAAATTATAAGTTCTTAGTTCTTGTTGTTTCATTTAAACATTTTCTAAATTAGTTAAGATTTTGTTTTGAAATTTAAAATTTAAAATATAGAGTTTTATTTTTTTAATTTTAAAGTAGGGCATAGGCTGAAACTATGTGTTTATTGATTTTTTTTTTCATTTTGTGAAATGCAGTGTCAAAATGAGCTCCCACAGTCATGAAATGAGTGAGGATGAGATGGAATTGGAAACTCATTCTCATGATGCAAGCCATTCAGAATATGAACCCGAGCATGAGGATGAGCACAATGAGGGGGGTGAACATGGGTCAAATCAAGAAAGACAAACTAGTTCCATAGCTAGTGCAGCAGTTGCTACAGATTGCCCCTCTCAGCTTTTGGCAGAGTGGGCTAGGGGTCCTTATGATCCCAAATCTCCTCTCAAACAGTTTGCAACAAGAATAACAGCCCCAACATCATGTGGTGGTACGAGAAAATGGAAATGCAACATTTGTGGTGATGATTGGTTTGGGAGCATCACCAGAGTTAATGCTCACTTCCTCTTTTGGCCAGGAAAAGGTGTGGGAGCATGTGCTTTTTTGAAGGAAGCTAAAAATATGAAATACAGAATTGAGTTCAACAAGCTTTGGGGTGTTCCAGATGACGCGACAATTCCTATGCCTACTACCTTGTCTGCTAGGCAAAATATTCAGACTATACAGCAGATTCAGGAGCAGCATATGCAGAGGCAGCCACATATTAGAGCAGGAACATTGTCAGGGGCAGCCTCAGGACCTTCATCCACCTATAGTGTTATGCCTGAATCGCAACAGGGCAAGGGGAAACGCAAGATGCAAAATCAGCCTAACCCCATAGCTGATTTATTTAATGTGCACCAGAAGGATCAGATAGATGATTCCATTGGCAAGTTCTTTTTTGCCAATGGAATCCCATTTCATGTAGCTCGATCTCCTTATTATAAGGAGATGATGTCGATGGTGGCGAAGGGAGGACCATCATATGTGCCACCAGGTGAGCACAAATTGAGGACAACGATCTTGGATAACAACTATACCAAGATCAATTCATTGATGGAGACGATGAGGGCATGTTGGGAGGATTCTGGATGCAGCATTGTTATGGATGGGTGGACGGATATTAGGCATCGTCCACTCATCAATGTCATAGTTACATGTTCAGAGGGCCCATTCTTTCTCAGGGCAGTTGATTGTTCAAGGGCATCGAAAAGATGTTGATTTTCAGTTTGAGATCCTTCGGGCAGCTATTGAGGAGATTGGGCCACAAAATGTGGTCCAAGTAGTGACAGATGCAGCACATGTGTGCAGAGCTGCAGGGAGGCTTATCGAGACAACATACAGACATATTTGGTGGACTCCATGTTGTGTGCATGCCATGAACAATGCACTCAAGGACATGGGGAAGATTGAGTGGATTAGAGGAGTGGTCAACAATGCTAGAGATGTGCAGATGTATATCTGCAACCACCACACTTCACATGCCATCTTCAGGAGCTTCGCGAAGAAGGAGTTCTTGAAACCAGTTGAGACCCGATATGCATCCTATTTCATTCTTATGGAGAGAATGCTTGAGTTGCAAGAGCCACTGCAAGTCATGGTTATGACGCAAGAATGGAATCGGTGGGATGGGGCCAGGACAGAGCAGGGGAAGAGGGTGAAGGAGATAGTGAAGAGTGATGGATTTTGGAATGATGCAAAATATATTGTTGCCATCATTGAACCAGTTGTCCAAGTCATCAGATATGGGGATGGGGATGCACCTAACCTTGGAGAGGTGTATGAGTGCATTGATTCGATGCTTGGCCAGATGAAGGCAGTTGTGCGAGAGAAGGACCCCACTCTAACATTCTACAATGTTTACATTCAGCCTATTATTCAGCGCAGATGGGATAGCCTAAACACTCCCTTGCACATGGCTTCTTATTCATTGAATCCGAAGTGGTACATGCCTAGGCCTGGTAGAGTTACACCGATTCAGGATGATGAGGTGAAGGAAGGGTTCTTCAAGTGCATTGATAGAATGTATGATGCTGAAGATGCTGGCAACATTCGCACTGAGTGGACAAAATTTGCTACTCTTAGGGGTTACAAGGCTACGGCAAAGGCGGATATAAGAACTATGGCACAGGAGGATCCGATTTTGTGGTGGACTTGTCATGGACCGAAATCACTGACTAAAACACTAGCCATTCATTTGTTGTCTCAGGTTTCTAGTTCTTCAGCTTCTGAGAGGAACTGGTCTACTTATAGCTTCATCCACTCTCTTAAGAGGAACAGACTTACCTCTAGGAGAGCAGAGAAGCTAGTGGCTGTACATAGTGCCTTGCGTATCACTGACCGCAGGACACGTGTGTACAAGGAGAGCCCAGCAACACGATGGGATGTAGAGCCAGAGGAGCCATCACAGATTGATGAGGATGAGGATGTTGCAGGTTTAGGGCTGGTTGGTGTTCCTTTGGTAGATCTTGACCTTGGGGAGTCCAGTGGTTCCAGTGATGAGGAGTTTGCCGACCTCCCGAGGGATGATTACATTGATTAGAGGCCTCCGCCTGCTTCACTACATTTTGGCATTTTGACTTTGTAGTTTGTACTTGTTTTGATATTCATATCATGCTACTCATTGTAATCATCTTTATGATATAAATTATAATAGAAATCTTCCATTTGCTGATTCGACAATTGTTACATTGTAGTATTGCGTATTCTACTTTCAAATTTGAAAACTTCAATGTTCAATGGTTCATTTAGTAGTTCATTGTTAAATTTTAATGTTCAATGTTCAATGTTCAAGTATATTGTTATACATCTTTTCATAACTAGCATTTTAAGTACCATATGTATAGTATATAGTATATACAACCGCCGCCCCGCCGCCGCCGTCCCCAAATCGAGGCCCCTTTGTCCCCCCGTCCCGGAAACTTGTCCCCCCGTCCCGACGTCCCCCCGTCCCCGACGCCGGTGTAACATAGGAATAATCTCCAAACTTCTAACTTTTTAATTAAAATTCCCTAAGTGTCGAGAAATAATTAAAATATTAAAATATTAAATTCCAACCCGTTTAAAACTGATACATGGCTAAATTTGTTTGTCCGTGGCTAAATATTCATTTTTCAATTGTCTGCCTAGCCAAAATGTGCTCAACGATTTGTCTACCAATTTCCAACTCTTCGGGTGGACTTCTGACCTTTCCAGACGTTTTACTTAGCCAAATAATTCATTTTCTCTCTCCTTCTGGGTTGGGCGAACTTGGAGATTTCTCTGCCATTTTGCCATTTGTTTTATTCATGCCTTAGGAATTTTTCCAAGCTGAGAGGGGCGGACTTCATGGTTTGCCCTGCCTTGCATTCTTCATTTCTTGCCAAAGAATTTCATTTCGTCTTGCCGAGGAGTAATTTTCATGTCGTCCTAACCTCTTCTCTCTCTAGACATTTCTTCATTTTCATGCCTTAGAAAAATTTATCTTCTAAAGTTGGGCAAATTTCTCATAATTCCTTGCCAATGGCGTGTTTTATCTTGTATTTGTCTAGGGCGGACTTCACCCTTCTCTTGCCATGGCGAGTTTTGGTCTTGCCTTGTCCAATGGCCAACGTTACTTGTAATTTCACCATTTAATTCAATTAATAGCGAATTTTCTATGTAATTTCACCCCTTCCAAACACCTTGGAGCGGACCCCTTCATAATTTTACCCTTCTCCACACTTCTTGGGGCGGACTTCTCATATCTCATGCCATTTTCCATATGGCAGACTTCATAAGTTGTTTGCCATTTTCCTCTAGGCTGGGCGGACTTCACATTTTCCATGCCATTTTCCATATGGCGGACTTCATCATGCCTTAGCCACTTCCTATCTTGCTGGGCGGACTTGGAGACCTTCATGCCATTTGACTTTCTTGGGCGGACTTTGACCTTCTTGTGCCAAGGGCGGACTTGGCTTCTCCTTTGCCATGGGCGGACTTTAGCTTCCTTGTGCCATTCGTCTCTTCCAAACATCTTGGGCGGACTTCATGCTCTTCATGCCAAGGGCGGACTTTGCTCTCTTTGTGCCATGGCGGACTTTGGGCCTAGCTTGCCAGTGCCTACCTTTGCGCCCTCAAGGAAGGAGTGGCATGAAGTATAGGAAGTCCGCCCTACCTTTGGCATGCCAAAGGTAGGGCGGACTTCCTATACTTCATGCCACTCCTTCCTTGAGGGCGCCATCTTCATACTTAGCCATTTTCAAAAATTTTGCTATTTTACCTTGATTCTTTTGACATTTGGAGGTGTGCTGATTTCTTGCCTAATGGAATCCAAAAATAGAAACTTTCCAAAAATAGAAACTTTCTAAAAATAGAAAAAGCAAAAAGCATCCCTAAAAAATAGGAACTTCAGAATGGCCTAAAAATGCCGAAAATCAGAAAAGCAAAAAGCAAAAAAGCAGAATCCCTAAAAAATAGGAAGTGTCAGAATTGATCGAAAGCAATGGCGTTCCTCGCCTACTGGGTCTTCTGAGCGTTTCCATGACGTTTAAGCATTCAAATGGGTTCAAAATCACAACTTAGCCAGACTGACTCTCAAGAAGTTATTTCAAATTCAGGACTCTCAAAGACGTTGCGAAGAGGACAAAACCAAACTTGGGGGTCCCCATTTGCAATGGGGCGATGTGTGAAATAGGTCACAACAGGTACTATCTCTCAAGTACGAAACTGATAAGCTAGGAGGTATGCATTCCTCGAAGCAATAAGTCTGAAACCATTTCAGCAGCATTTCATTAAGATAAACAATAGATCCCTGCATATGAAGGCCAAGTCTCATATTTATAACTTCTTCCCAAATTCGAATTCCTTTTCCCTCCAATTAGGGCGCCCAAGGTGAAATCCACATTTAACTTCAATAAACTATAATTTGTATTTCATTACATCCTTCACTTAGGCATCCAAAAGCATATGAGGAAAATACTTTATAATTATCCAAATATCTTCTCCAAAGCGTCCCTTTTTCATGAAGGCAATATACTTTATAGAATGCAAATAAGTATAATATTGGCGTCCCATAAGTTAAGTGAAAATAAACATTATAAATCACTTAAATAATTTCCTTTATGAAGTCGTCCATTATTGCAAAGGAATTATTTTCACTTAAAACATTATCTCTTCATATATTTAACTTGCCAAATTAAATACCTCAAAAGTTGGAAACCAAATAGAATATACTGCCTTGCCAGATATAGCCATAGTATCAAACTGCTGAACACTTGCCAAAAATAGCCTTTGCACTGAACTGGTGAACTACTGCTAAAAATAGCACTGCCAAAAATAGCACCAAGGGTGTTGGAGACCAAACTGCTCAAACCGACCTGCCCGATATAGCCACAAAATTGAATTGTAGAAACCCTGCTAAAAATAGTAAGTTGTTCCAAACTCATTTTAACCACAATCCGAGCAGTCGTGGTACTTACTAAAAATTGTAAGTCCAAAAAAGTTCTCTGATTCAGTTGCATGTCACACCACTGCGTAGCTCTCTGAAAACCCAGAAGGAATCCAAAATCAGAATTGTAAAACTCCAACATGCAAACCTCCAAAACAGCCAAGGAACAGCCAAAATTGCAAGTCAACATCTCGTCATGCATGTTACCACATCTCGAAGCTCTCCAAAAACCCAGAAAGCTCCACAAGACATGCATCAAAAAATCTCGCATGCAAGCCTTCAAAACCTCCTATAAAATAGAAACCCTAATTTTTCCATTGACTAGCCTACGGGCATCCAAGAATAGGCTATCAATCACTGGAACGTGTAGTGCTAAAAATGGGGACATTACATTCATCTAGTCAATGTGTTTCCTTCTATCTATAGATATGTAGATAGCATTGGCACCCCATTTGACTGTCTAAATTTTCCTACATCCAACTCCCTTTTGTGCATCCTATCTACTAAATGCCCATCAATTATAACCAATCAGAGATAATTACTAATGGGCTCCATTGGTCAAGATCACCTAAAAAAAGTTCCTTATCATCCTCCAAGTCCTTACCATGTATTTGATATTGCAAAAATCTAGGAAAATTCTTAAGTTGGGAGTGTTTTTGACATTTCCCATTCGCTTCACAGTGTTGTAGACTTTTGGTCCGAACAACCAAACATTCAAATCTAGCATCCCATACCACCTAAAGGTCCCACAAAATCCTTTCACTTCTTCCCTTACTCATCATCCTTGCGATGATCCTAATGTGGATTTAAGCATTTCTATTACCTCCAATCATCTTCTCAATTCTTGTATTCTTTTGCGCATTCACACTTTTGCAAGAATTCAAAGTGGATGTGGACATTTCTTCCCCCTCCAATCCCCTTATCCATGTCTACACCATTCCTCTGCAAACTTCCACTTCATCCTTCACAAACTTTTGTCGTCCATAAGGATCTTTCCCCAAGCATACTTTCCTCACCCCATCCTCTTGCCCACTTCTACTCCCGATCCCTACAAATCTTGTACCTCTCCTTTGTTTTTCTCTTACGGACCTCTAAGGTACATCCGGATTTGACCCTACAACAACCCAGTTTGGTTTTTCTAGCTTGGAATCCTCTGTGCATAGATTCAAATGTACTTTCAACGATGCAGGATGAAGGAAACCATTAATGAAGTAGGTGATTTTTGCTCCCAAGGATCTCAACACCACATCTTGATTGTTCATTTCGTGGATTTTGCATGATTTGCCTTGCGCTGCAGTTCAAAATAATTATATCCACTTCTAGGTCAAGATCCCACAAGCACACTGATATGAAGGATATCTACTCTCCTGTACATTGCAAAGCGCCATTTATGACCCAACAATGTTGCAATTCAATAGATGTTGGCCTTCACACATTGTCTCGTACCCATAAACATCATTCAAGCATGCTTTCTACACTAGCACAAGGATTTGAAGACATCAAAAGCATGGGTGACCTCTACAATTGTGTGTAATCGTGTATCTTCTGTTGAGGCTGCTCAATGGTGCTTCATAGTATATATATTTTCAGATTTCCATTGCTTGAACGATGGAAAAATAGGTTGCAGCACAAAATCTAGAACAGGAGAGCATCAAAGCTATTAGGGTTTACCTCCAACAAAGGGTTTCAAGGCATTTTTGTATTGTAACAATCTAGGTTTTATCCCAAATGTGTAATATATTGTTGTAATCCCAAAAAAATGAGTAAATAGTGCAAATCCAATATCTTCTAAATGTCTCCATGTCTCCTCTGTGTTTCTAAACATTGCATAGGTCTTCCTCATCACATTTATGTGATTTGAATGTAAACTTTGATTAGTTTGTCATATAGAATGTTATAAAAATTGTAATTTCCATTTTTGTCCATTCCAACATCCTTGGAAACCTCCAGCTTTCTTGGAGACCATCAGCACTATGGGGAAGGTATTTTGATAGTGGAAAAGTTCTTGGAGCCCAAATGAGTATAATGGTACTATATGTGTGCAAAACCGATATTATGGGAGCATTCCACACTTCTTGGAAAAGTCTATCAACTTGGAAAAATGCCAACTTGCACATGGATAGATCTCCTATGCACTCAAAGTATAGATGGTGAGTCAAAATTCCTATTTTGGGCTATTTTATTATTATTCATAACTTTGGCAATTGTGTGGAAAATAATTAAATTAAGTTGTCTAAGCTCAAGCGACTTAACTGATTATTTTATAAAAAATATTTTTCATGGTATAAATTATAAAGTTAATTAATAAAGTCACTTGGCGGCAAATTGATGATTATTTTTGTGAAAAAGTGTATAAAGGAGAAAATGGAAATTAAAAAAAAAAAAGCATTCTTGGTAATTTCATTTTTTACAAACCCCAATGTGGAGAGGTGAACAGCTGTTCATCTTTTGTCCTAGGATGAAACCCTACAATGCAAAAGCTCCCTAGCCAATCCTTAGTGGATTCGTACATGATTCACAAGAGTGCTTATCATTTTTGGATTTCCAATTTGGTGCTGAAGAGTAAGATTATTTCTAGATTTATATTTGGTTTAATCCTATAATTTTGAAGATTTCAATTTAAAGGAAATGTCTTGTGGTGGTTATTGAAAATCATTTTAAGTTCTAAGGGGGAAGTCATTTAATATATATTCAAATTCATAAACTCCCAACCACTTTATTTTGACCTGTTGTAACATGAGAAGGAGGTCGTGAAACTGTTTCAAATGGGTCACTGATTTTAGTAGCTTGAGGAATCATAAAGGTAAATTTTGAGAGAGTCCTTATGTCAATAGGACTATGTAAATTTTCCACAAGCCTTTATCTAAATTAAAGACAAAAAAAATCAAAATCAAAGCTTTATTTTTTATGAAGTGGTGGGCTCCAAAGAGGGCATGGAAAGGTGAAGAATTTGCTGCTGACTTTTGGGAGGAATTTGAATGTCATTAAGACTCTACATCAGCTGCCAAGTCTTTCTGGGGTATTTAAAATGTTTAGAAGGAAGGCAGCACCACTTTTTGGAAGAGTTTGAATGCATTTAGGACTATGATAAACCTGTCATATAGCCTTGGAAGGTGCTTAAGAACTTTAAAAGTAATCACCTAACTTTGAAAGAGTGATATTACTATTAGAAGTCCTAAATTCCTGCCGCTTAGCTTGTGGTGTGTTGAAGGTTAAAGAAAAAAAATGAATTGCGGCCCTTTTTGAAAAGTCGTGAATTTCAAAAGGTGATTGGTGAAGAGTTATAGTGTAGTTAGGAGTCTTAATCCATGCTGCCAACTTTGCAAAACATTAAGCATATCAAAATTTGAATAGTTGTGAATAATGGAGGGAGTGTGTTGGTGATAAAAGGCTGTCCAAAAAGGCATTGCAGACCTTGTATGACAAAGTTTGACTAATTTCGGACTATAATTTCTAGTCACCCCATATCAAGCTATGAAATGGATCACTTTTCCAAAAAGTAAGAGACTGTGTGATGTCCCCGAGTGGGCCCCTAGCGGAAGGTGACGTAGGTCTGTCCGCGCGGTTTGTCCCAACCACGTGT
>VCHN02002915.1:0-15546 GCA_007115665.2 Sequoiadendron giganteum | reverse complement strand
ACAATGTTAAGCTATTCATCCATAATTTCTTTTGTTTGTATGTCTCTTTTTTGGCAAAAAGTAGTGTTTGGTTTTTTTTCATTATAAATTAACCGTTCATCAAATTTTCAAATAAATTACATTTTTAGAAACTAGACTCCATTCTACAAATAAAATGATTTCACTTAGTTTCCAAAATTTGTAGGGGTAGCACGACCAAAATTCTATTTTTCAAGAAGTGTCCACTTCAAAAACTAGTAAAAATAAAATATTCACTAAAAAATTATTAGAAAAATGATGCATCAACTACATATTGTTAGCTAACTGCTGACCATAGCAATTTTAAAAATACTAAAAAAAAGTTCACCGTATGAGGGTCATACAAGAGTTTCTATGTTATGTTTTTTTGAAAAAAACAACACCAATTTTTGTACATCCCTTTTTTGAACCCCTTAATCTCAACCATTTTCAAAATAAATTAGTAGTTTAGAAATTAGACTCAGAACACTTGAATCCTTCTTTTTTTTCCATCTCAAAGTTTTGAGTGTAAGTATCCTCAATTTCACATCCAAGGTCAGTATTTCCCGATTTTAGAAAAAAGTGGCCACTTAAGCCCCCTTTTTGGGAGCCATCTTGGTGCACTTACCCAAATATTAGATTATTAATTATTTATGAATGGTTTTTTTTTTTGATAAAAGTGGCAACACCACTAAAATTTTATTAATCTAAATCAAAGGTTACATCTTTCCAAGAAAAAACTCAATCCTAGAACTACTAGGAGAGCCAAACCAGAGATACAAAATGATATTTTGCATACTCAAAACCCATCTAGAATAATGTACCCAAAAGTTAAGAAAAATACCACCCACCATCCCCCAGTCTAGAAAAATATAGACAAGTATGAAGAGCCCTAAAGACACAAAATAAAGGAATAATCAAGATGATAAAAATAATAATTCAAGATTCCTCCACAAGTATGCAGAGCCCCAAAGACACAAAATAAGGGAATACTAAAGCTAATATCAAAACAAATCAAGATTCCTCCAATTAAGGGCTGGAACTAGAACTAGCCCCATAATAGGTGTGACTAAAACCCCTTAAGGTATTATGCCACCCTTTCTCCCATATTTAAGGAGGTTCCCTCTCATTTGAGAGATGGAGAATTTGGAGATTGATAGGAAGTTCTATCATTACATACATGAAGTATTGAAGATTATTGTCCATGTGTATGAATAAGTATTCCCCATGTTCGGCCTATGTTACAATAGACCACTTTTGTAAGTGTTTTAATAAAATGATGCTTTATAGGGTTTTTACCCAAAAGGGTTTTCCCCATGTATATATTGTGTAATGTGTAAAATATAAGCTTATATGATTCTTATTTTATTTATGTTTTTGTTTATAATGATTAGTACCCTAAGATCCTAATTTCTAACAATTAACCATAAATGATTTTCCAAACTAAAGCCATCAAAACCCCTAGTATGAAAAATCTAATATCTTTATGACAAAATCAATATAACACTCCATAATGCCAACCTTTTTGATGAGTTATTTCCATGACACATCCATAAACTTAGTGTTCCATTTATACTCCACTACACCTAGTTGTTCCCACCCATCATAATACAAGATACTCCACTCTCTCACCTAACATCTAGGAATGCGAGAGTGGTATAAATAATATCAAAAGAATTATTAAACACCACTATCATAAATTACCACTTAGCATAAGTGTAGACTCCCTTAACACCATGAAAATAATACTCAATTCAATAAAGAGAAAAAAATTAAAATTAAATTCATCCAAACCTCTAGGCATCCATGCACCCATTCCCAAGGTGTTGGAGACACATGAATTATCTAGGATTTGTAAGGCTAATATTGACTTAATCATAATATTATTCCACCTGATATTATACATTATAATGGTGCATACATATAAAATATACAATTAATCAAATACATGATACAGTTCTCATGGCCTCCTTGCAGTAGGATAACCTATCTATGGTCAAAAGTTTCCTAAGAAAATTTAGACCATTATCTAAAGTGTCAAAATTTTGAATAATGAACTTACCATTCTCCACCATCTTGTGATAAAAGTGACTTTGAACATCAATATGATTAATATTAACATGGTACATATAGTTCCTAGCCATAAATTTAGAACTCTTATCATCACATTTGATTTGAATTTCTCTACAATTAAAACCAACTCTTCAAAATAGTCTTTATAATTTAAATACCTCTTTACAGGCATGTGTACTAGTCAAATACCCTAGTTTAGTAGTGGAAAAATAAACTATTGTTTGACCATTTCTTATCCAACTAACATCACTTCTAAATGGAGAAAACATAACTAGTGGGCATTTGACTATACTAGTCACTTTCCCAATTAGAATAAAAAATCTATTTATGTCCAATGATTTTCCCGCATCTTTATACCCATGATAAACATAAAAAATAATAGATGTCCTCTCAAATATCCAAATACCCACTTAATATGAGCCCAATTCTCTCTATTAAGGTTATATGTATAAACCTAGTAAAAGCTCCCATTACTTGGGTAGTATCTAGTTTAGTACAAAATATTACATACTTGAAGCTCCCTACAACACTAGCATAAGGAACATTATACATATCCTTTAATCATCACCTAAATTAGGACTTATATCCAATTAAATCTTAGAGAATATGGGAAAGGGAATACTCATGGGTTTACAATCTTATATAACAAATAACCTTAACATTATGTCAACATATGTACTTTGAATGGGCCAAATATTTTTTATGAAATAGATCCCTACTAATTTCCATCCTCAAAAATTAAATTTACCACCATTATATCCTTCATATCAAATACACCAAAAAGATGAATTTTAAGCTCATTGATGATTTCCATGCTATTACCTATAAATAACATATCATCAACATACGTGATAATAGCTAGAATTTGATCATCAATAATTTTAATGTAAACAAAATGATCCTATTTGATTTAAACAAAAAACTTAATTTAATTTAAAAATATCAAAATTTTGATACCACATCCAAGGTGATTATTTCAAACTATACAATTACCACTTTAACTTACAATTTTTTTTCCCCCTTTTTCCAAAATCCATTAGCATATTGCATGAAAGATTCCTCTTCAAGACCCCCATGAAATAAAGTAGTTTTAACATCCATTTTATTTACTTCAAAACAATAAGTAGTAATAAAAAACAATATTATAATGAGAGATAATTTAGCAACAAGAAATAGCTTTTTACCAAAATTAACTCCTCTCTAAGAGTAGCCCTTACCCTTTATTCTAGCCTTGTACTTCACTATCTTACCTTCTAGTTTGAATTAATTCTTGAATATCCACTTACACTCAATGAGTTTCCTTCCCTTAGAAAAAACCAAAATATTCTAGATGCCACATTTGTCCAAGAACATCATCTCCTCTTGCATAAAATCCATCCAAACCTTACACTCATACGAAGAGATAAACTTCTTGAAAGATATTAGTTCATCATTAGTACATGAGAAAATAAATATACAATAAAAATATGGTGGCTATAACCATCAAATAGATTCTATTATCTTGTAGATTTCCTCAAGGGTAGATTAAGAGAGTCTATTTTTTTTTTGCATGGTCGAACTACTCAAAGCTCTCACTTGAATCCTTTTCTTCATATCCATCATTTAATCTTAATTTTTCTTCAACACATGCATCTTTCTACTTATTTAACTTAGTTTCAAAATACATTATTTTTCTTTCCTTTTCCTTTGGTTCCGTTGGATTAGAAAATGCTCTAAATCCCTTTTAATTTCATCCTTAGAATAAAGCATTTTTCCAGGTTAGAGAATTCTAAATCTAGTAATTGTTAGAAAATTAAAAATACAGTAATTGTTAGAATTCTCACCATATCAAATGCATATACATTTATAAGATTTGGGATACAACTTTGATCACTTTTTTTCAAGCACTAAATAAAATATCCATAGTTAAATACCCTTAAATGTGAAATAAATGGTTTCTTTCCTACCCACAATTCATAATAAATTTTATCAAAAATATCCAAACAAGGAGATATATATCCTCAATGTAAGATAACCAATCAAATTTTCTACTAATCATCATACTTTTGAATATTCCCATTAAGCTTTAGTTTATCCTTTCTACAACCCCATTCTACTATGGATTATAGGTGTAGTTTTTATTACATAATATCTATATGTCTACATAAATAATCAATTTACTTAGAGAAAAAATCACATCTATTATTATATCTCATAATTTATATATTTCTATGATTTCTTCTCAACCAAAGCCTTAAAATCCTTAAACTTGAAGAAAACTTCAAATTTAGATCTAAGAAAATAAACCCAACTAAATCTTGGGTAATCATCTATAAATGAAACACTATAATATGATCTATCAATTGAACCCACATTCAATAGAACAAAAACATACGAGTGCATGAATTCTAAAATAATTTTTTTCTTTAATACTTACTAGAAGAAAATAAACTCTATTTTTCTTTCCAAGCATATATTGCTTAAAAAAATGAAACTTGTCAAAATGACAAAAAATTTCAACCATATTTTTTATTAGTAATTGTTTGAAGAACTTTTGCACCAATGTGGCCCAAATTTTCATGTGGCAACATACATATATTTTTATAAGGTTCTAGTTAAATGTGCAAAAATAAAAAATATGTGGGAATCTTTCCTAAATAGATTCCTACACTGTGCGCCTCTCTCTACAACCAAGTTTTCTTTAACCAACCTACCAATGGGCTTATCAAATTTAAATGCACTCCAAAAGAGTTCAAATTGAATATAAAAAATATATTTCTTAAAGTCTAGTATGCAAAAAACAACATAGAAATTTTTTATTCTCCCATCACTAAAACATAACTATACCTTTTCCTTACCAAAAATCTAATGTGAACTATTAAAACCAAGGGAAATCTCTCCATAATAATATTGGTAAGATGATAACCAATCCTTGTGAGGAGTCATATAATAGGAGAAAAATGAATCAATTAACCAAGTTATTACTAGAAACATTAAAAAAATAAATAAAACATAATTATCATTATTAGAGGATTTCTCAATGAAGAAATCATCAAAGGATTTCTTCTTATTTCTACACTCCTTCACTTATCCCCACTTTCCATAGTTAAAAAAATTCACTCTTTTCATCCCATGGGTTTTGGACCATCCTTTTGACTTGGATTTATATTTATTCTATTCCTATTTAGACCCATCTTTGTTCTTGGGCATTCCCACAACATACAAATCATCTTTAAAATCGTAATTATTAGAATTTTTATCCTAATATTTTCATTAACAAAACAATAAGTGTGTCCACATTCAAATTTAAAAAACTACCATTGTTAGCCACAACTAAATTACCCAAATATTTTAAAAGAAGAAAGTAACAATATACAATTATCCTCATAAATTTTAGTATATACTAAACATAGTTGAATCAGATTAAATTAAATTCATTAATATATTTAACAATAAAATAACCTTCCATGGGCCCTCCAAGGTGGTGGAGGAAGGAGGCATGAGCGGCCACGTTGGAGCTATACGGGGGAGAAAGGTGACGGGTGGTTAGCCACGATGGTAGGAGAGAGTTGGCTTGTCTCATCAACAAGCCTAAAGTACGAGGAAGACAACTCATTTATCTTCCCGAGATGCAGGAAATGATGGAAGATAATGGGATGTGGGATATTATCTGCACTTGGACAACTCGCATGAAAGAGAAGGAGGTTGGAGTGGCTGGTGTTGGTTGGCACACAAAATCATTTAAGGCTTGTATAGTTTGCCTTGGGCATTTTTTTTGGTTCAGTTTTGTGGGTGAAGTTTGATTGTCATCTTGTCGAGCGCTTACTGTTAGGAGCTGAATGGATGGGTCCTCTAAATTTTTGATTGAGGTTCTGGTTGCGGGTGTAGCTCGGTTCGAGGCAGACACCCCCATTTCACTCAGGTCCAAGGATAGGCTGACCACCTTTCGTTCCATCACTGACCAACGGTTTAAAAGAATTCTGCTCAACTATGAGCCTTTGGTGTTAGTTGTAGTTAAAATTGTCTTGGGTTCGAGTTTCTTTGAGGAAACATAGTATGGGCGTGATAATTTGCAGATATCTTCCCATATTTTGGCATCCCTATTGGACAATTTGGTCCCGAAGGTTGAAGCAAGGATTTTGTTGGGAAATTATGCCTCAAATTTTTGGATCCCTTTCAGACTTGGGCATTTTCTCCATGTTTCGGGCCTTTGCTTCCATACAGTTGTAGGATTTCCTTGGTAGTGCGATTGAGAGGTTTACCACTTTACCGTGGACCACCTTGCTTGGTTTGGTAGTTGGACTGATTTATCGAATTATCGCAACGATCTTCTTCAGGTCTGGTGGTGGCACAGTGAGCGACGATAGTTGGTGTGGCTGTTACCTCCTTATCGCAGGGGTTGCTTGTAGTTGGCATGGTAGCATGGTTGGCAGCGCGCTGGTAGAGCTAAGTCCTACCTCACTGCGGGGTCTCTATATAGTGGTGGAGGTAGTGCGGTGAGCGACATGGGAGTGGCTGCTAGTGGATGAAGGGAAGTGTATGGTAATTACCACCTTATCGTGGGTAGTGAAAAGTCTCACCACGGTGGCCACGGTAAAACCATTGGTGGTCTACCAGGGTGCTCATCGTCTTATCGCGGGTTGTCCTGGTGGTCTCCATGGTAGTGCTAGTGTGACCATAACGGTCTACCTAGCGGTCACCGCCCTACTGTGGGGTGGCCTGGTGGCACCCATGGTAGCACGGTTGACCATTAGCGGTCTGGGCTGGTGGTCACCACCTTGCCGAGGTTATTTGGTGGTTAGGGCCCAGTAGTGCGAGGTGGCCAAAGATTGAGCTCAGATGGGATCATCACCACACTGCGGGGTGGCTCGTTGAGCTCAGTGGTAGCACATAAAGGTCGAGACATGGGCTCAACACCATACTGCGATGTATCTTTGGACTCAGAGTGGTAGAATGGGGGAAGCCAAAATGAGCTCAGAGCTTGGTTGACCAAGCTTGACTAGAAGTCAAAGCAATAAAAAAATTGAATGGCGACACATGGCAAGATCTTCAAGATCTGATTGGTCGAAAGATTATTTTATGATTGTGATAGGCTGCATTATTTGAATGGAGGTTGACGAACATGTATCTGTAACCGATTTAATACTGCGTGGCTTGATGTGCCCAACTGATTAAGTGGTGCACGTTATCAGAGAATGATGAAGCTTGCAGGTAGGATAATTAATTATCCTAATGACTGTTGATTGCTTGAACGGGAAAAACATATAGGCACACAGTTAGAGATTATATAGTAATCTTGTGTGCAATTCAAAGATGATGAGAGGAGATAGAGAGGTGAAGAGTTTTCAAGCAGTCTTTACCATGAACACTTAGTCTCTCAGTTATGAGAAGATGTGAACCTAAGATGCCTAGAGGTTGGGGTGGTCGTGAGGTTGGCTATGGCAGTCAACTAAGAAGCTGAAGGGAATCTACATAGTATGTCATTTGAAGACATTGTAACTGTGTGAAGTTTCTATATTTTTTTGTTGTTGTTTTTTCCAAATGGACAAGATGTAATCTTCTGAGGAGCATAGCTTTGTGTTTGTATTGTAACCACTTCGTTACTAAATAATACAAGTGAGTTGAGTGTTTTGGAGGGTGGGGTTTTTTACTCGAAAGGGTTTTCCCCATGTAAATCTATGTGTCCATTTGTTTGTCTTTCATGGTTTTCTGATTAAGTTTCTTGAATCTATGCTTGTGTTGAATCTATTATAAGTTAAGCATTTACTTTTCTTAGAAAGATCAATGGGGGATCCACTGTGCTTGTTTATTCTCTATGGCATAGTTTGTGTCTTTGATGTGATTTGAAGAAATGAAAATCACTAAGGTACTACTGTCTTAGACACCCATTTTATGATTGCGACCTATCTCGTATCCCCAACAGGTGGTATTAGAGTTGGTTAAGGGAGGTCAAGGCTTGATGATACCAACAAGTGGTGTCAAAGCCTTCTCTTGGTAACTGAAGTTCTGGGCATTTCTCCTATGAATATTTCTTAGCCTGAAAAGCTTGAGGAAATATGGAGGAATCTGTTGTTGTTTGATTCTTTGACGAGTGCAAGTTCCCACTTCTTGATTCAACACATAGCTTGAAAGACACTGGAGAAGACTAGAGTTGATCATAGTGTGGCAATGTGGTATGAGGCTCCCGGTTGGCAAAAAATGATCCTAATGCAAGGGGTGTGAGGTATGCTTATGGTTTCATCATAGCAAAGCATGGTTTATATTGGGTGTCTGTGTGAGAGGCTCCCTAGAGGTATGGAGTTGCTTGTGTTTTTTTTCAGTCATGGAGTATTGAGCTTGTGCTAGGTATCCTGACTTAGCGCTAAAGGCGGTTTCTTTGTTGCTCTGATTGCATGAAGGCTATGAAGCTGATTTGGGTGGTCTATAACTTCTCCATAGCCTAGCTCTCTCGTATGCTTGTGCATGATTGTGGTTTTGGAAATGGTCTGAAATGGAACTGTTTTTCTTGCTTACCTATATCTTGCACTCGCATGTTTTAGATTCATGTCTTTGGCTCTGAAGGTTTTTTGTAGATTTTCCTAAAAAGTCTATGATGCATATTCATTTTTTTCATTGTTCTGTTTAACCATGATGGTTGTGTGCAGAGTCATCTAGATGATCAGTGAATATGGACGTGCATGGGTGTTTTATAAACACCATAGTTTTGCAGGTTTTACATGGTCAAGAAAAAACTTGTGGTTCGTGGAGCTGTTGTTCAACTATTTTTCTAGACCCTAGCTTTTGGGGTGTGAAAATATGAGATAGTTGCAATTCGACATGTTTTGAGGAGGTGTGATGTCTTCTCTGCATGGGAATGTTGGTATGTGTTTTTCATACAAAATTCTTGTGGCATTTTCTTTGCTGGTTTCCTAGACTATGGTGCTTGAGTTATGGACATGATTGGAAAATCAGATCTGTTGCTGATTTGGTGCTTGAGTCATGTTTGTCTGCTTTGGTTGTTCTCTTTGATGATGTCATTTGCAGTTTCCAGTGCGATGATAGATTTGCAAGTTTCATTGGTTGCATCCATGAGTTGTGTAATGTTGTGGTTTGTCCTTACCTACATGTTTGCTATGAGACAACTCAGAAGTGGACTGTCAATATCCATGAGGTTGTAACATTGTGGTACAGATCTGTTAGCTGACCTTGTCTGTGGTCACTTGTGCATTGGTGTGACTATTTTGAGATGAGAGGAGGAATGGTGATTGAGTACCCGAATAGTCGGTTATGGACCAATAGCATGTGAATCACGATGTCATGAAGAGATTCATACATTGGCTAGTGTAAGCTTCTTTGACAATGATGGTGTGGACTGCGTGATCTAGTGATCTTGGTGTTGTTCGGCATTGTTGTCCAATGGACATGTTGTTGGTTGTACCTAGAGTTTGTTTGGATCAGTAGGTGATTGGTCATGATGCTTGGAATTCTCGGTGTCATGGTTCAGTGGGAGCTTTAGCAATAACCATGGATTCATCATTTGGTGATGAATGATCTTCTTTGGTGTTGCAGATGCTTCTGGTGGGACTCTTAGATCCTATTGCTGCAAAAGAGTTCTTTTGCATCTGCATGGTCACTATTTGAATATTGCCAAAATCTTGGAGCCATGGAGGACATTGGTAGTCTTCGACTAAGATGTCAGTGGTTCTTGACAGGTGATGCTAGTTTAGAGTTCATTTGATTGATGTCATGTATACTCTTGTTGTGCATTAGAGTTTTGGCATGTTGCTTTGCTCTTGAGACCATAATCAGTTCACTTGAAGCATGTAATCTCCTAAGGGGGATGGTAAGATCATGGTGTCATAATAAGTTCTTGTTTCAGTTGTTTGGAGCTTTGAAAATGGTCTAGTTTTTTCTCTGTGTTTTGATTGTATTGGTCATATGCTTGATAATTTCATGTTAACTACAGAAATTCAGATTGGAATTTAGCATGAAATGATCTGTTGCAGGGTTCATGGATGCATGGAGAATAAGGTGAGGCTGAAATTATTTTGAGAATGTTACTGTTTATAGTTGAAAGTCCGAGTAGCCTACACCTTGGTTGAACGCGAGTTCAACAGAGACCATGGAGGAGAATGCTCTTGGGTAAGTCACGATGGCTTGTATATCTTGTAGGAGCATCTTTTTCTTCCTTGTCTACTCAGCAGTGAAGTTCTTTTGGAAGAAGATAATTCTTGACATAGCTGACATTTAGAAATGTATGTAGGAGGATGCTACATGTTATGATTTGCAATTTCTCTCTAATTTGGTCTTTTATTCCTGAATGTTCATATGAAAATATGGAACCTTGGAAGAATGTGGAATACTGTTGAGAGAAATTTTTCTTGTAGCAGCTGGTTGTAGGTTGTGCATATCGGTGTGGATGTGCCTTGGAACTACATGGTTACATTTTTCTATGTGTATAGGTTGGTAGAATGGTTATGAGTTTAATCTTTCAAATCTGGCATTACCCTTATAGTGGGAGTACCTAGATGTGTTTGGTCTTTTGACTAGTTGGCACATGGTGCTCGTATTCTACTGTTGATGGGTTGGTTGTACCACTGGCATGAGTTTACTGATGTGCATACCTTTTGAGGTATGGGTGATTGGATGAAATAGCATGAGCTATGGGTGCTAGTTTTTCAGTCGTGTGGGTTTGGTCAGTTGGATGAGGGCACTCATTTTTGTGGTTTCTTTTCTAGTTGATGGTTTATCTTGTTCTGGAGAATGGTTGCTCATTTTGTGTTTGTGTTTGAAGTGCTTTGTTGCTGCTACTGTGGTGCCTTTTCTGCCTGAAGGATTTGATGCTTGTGTTTCAGAGACTAGTGCATATATGCCTTGGCTTGTTCCTCTTTCTTGTGTTGGATGTTTGGAGCAGCTGGCTGAGATGGTGGACATTTCGGATGTCATTGTAGGTGTCTTGATTGGAACGTGAAAGTGTTGTGATGGTCCTTGTTCACATTTTGGAGGAAGCCTAAAAGTATTCATCAAGTGGGAGATTATTGGGAAATTATGCCTCAAATATTTGGATCCCTTTCGGACTTGGGTATTTTCTCCATGTTTCTGGCCTTTACCGCTACAGGCTTTCCTTGGTGGTGTGGTTGAGCAGTTTACTGCTTTACTGTGGGCCACCCTGCTTGGTTTGGTGGTTGGGTGGTGTTACCGCATTACCACAACAATCTTATACGGGTATGGTGGTGGTGCAATGAGCGACGAATGTTGGAGTGGCTATTACCTCCTTACCGTAGGGGTTTCTCGAAGGTGGCATGGTAGGACAGTTGACAGCACGCTAGTAGAGCGAAGTCCTACCTCCTTATCGCGGGGTATTTTTTTGGTAGTGGAGGTAGCGCGGTGAGTGATGCAGGAGTGGCTGCTAGTGGATGAAGGGCAGTGTCTGCCGGTTACCACCTTACCGTGGGTTGTGAGAAGTCTCACTGGGGTGGCCATGGTAAGACCATTGGTGGTCTGCCAAGGCGGTCACCATCTTATCATGGGTTGTCTTGGTGGTCTCCATGGTAGTGCGGGTGTGAACATAATGGTCTGCCTGGCGGTCACTGCCCTGTTGCGGGGTGCGTTGACGACCCCTGTGGTAGCATGGTTGATCGTTAGTGGTCTGGGCTGGCGATCACTGCCTTGCCACGGTTGTATGGCGGTCAAGGCCTGATAGCATGGGGTGGCCAGAGATTGAGATCGGATGGGCTCACCTCCACACCATGGGGTGGCTCGATGGTAGGACGGAAAGGCCGAGATTGGGTTGACATGGGATCACCGCCATACTACGGTGTATGTTTGGACTCAGAGCAGTAGCCTAGGGGAAGCCAGAATGAGCTTGGAGCTTGATTGACCGAGCTTGACCAGAAGTCAAGCAGTGAACGTATTGAATGGTGACACGTGGCAAGATCTTCAAGATCTAATTGGCCAAAAGATTATTTTTTGATTGCAATAGGCTGCATTATTTGAATGGAGGTTGACGAACATGTATCGATAACCAATTTAATGCTATGCGGCTTGATGCGCCCAGCTGATTAAGTGGTGCACGTTATCAGAGAATGATGAAGCTTTCAGGTAGGATAATTAATTATCCTAATGACTGTTGATTGCTTGAACGGGCAGAATAGGCAGGCACACGGTTAGAGATTATATATTAATCTTGTGTGCAAGTCAAAGATGATGAGTGAAGATAAAGAGGCGAAGAGTGTTCGAGCGGTATTTACCATGAACTCTTAGTCTCTCAATTCTGAGAAGATGTGAACCTGAGATGCCTAGAGGTCGGGCTGGCTGTGAGGCTGGCTGTGATAGCCAACTGAGGAGCTGAAGGGAATCTACATAGTATGTCATTTGAAGACATTGTAATTGTGTGAAGATTCTATATATATATATATATATATTTTTTTTTTTCTCCAGATGGACAAGATGTAATCTTCCGAGGAGCATAGCTCTGTGTTTGTATTGTAACCATTTTGTTACTAAATAATACAAGTGAGCTGAGTGTTTTGGAGGGTGGGGTTTTTTACCCGAAAGGGTTTTTCCCACATAAATCTATGTGTCCATATGTTTTTCTTTCATGGTTGTCTAATTCAGTTTCTTGAATCTATGCTTGTGTTGAATCTATTATAAGTTAAGCATTTACTTTTCTTGGAAAGATCAATGGGGGATCCACTATGCCTGTTTTTGCTTTATGGCATAGTTTGTGTCTTTGATGTGATTTGAAGAAGTGAAAATCACTAAGGCACTATTGTCTTAGAAGTCCATTCTATGATGACAAACCCATCTCGTATTCCCAACAAATTTTAATGCAAAAAAATTTCATACCTAGATTTCTTGGTGGAATGGATGAGCTCCTTTTGGTGGTGGTGGAAGGAAGAGGATGATCACATGCATTGGAGGTGGATAAGGTGAAGGATGAAGACAAGGTGAAGATTTTTCCATTTCTCTTGAACCTTCATGGAATAGGGCTGATGAGGAATCGAGCCATAGTAGCAGTGGCGGTCATCTTTCTCAAGAAATGTTTCGGGCTAATGGTGATTGATAGCAAGGAATGGAAGGAGGAGTTTGAAGACTTCGCATTTCTGAATAATTTTTTGTAAAGGGCATAGTATTTTTTTAGTAGTTTAGAAGATAGATGTTTTCTCTATTAATGCAAGAATGAATTGGTTAGACTTGTTTAAGTATAGATTGTTTAAAGTATAGACTGTTTGAAGCTTTGGCCTATATTTTTGGGGGATTCGTATAGACATTTTCTGGACATAATTTTTGGTTTCTGGTGAAAATGATGAAATTTTCTATATACCTACTTAGTAGACAATTGTACTTTGGGTTTATAAATACAAAATCATCCTTATGTATCAAAAATAAAATAAAAAAACCCCTCCTTTATTTTTAAAGAGTACAAAAATGTTTTGATATATGTCCTATTAGTTTGATTAATATCAGCTAACCTCTTCCACAATGTGAATATGATGGTCTCTGCTAAGAACATTCAAGATAGTGAAATCTAAAAGAATTAATTGAATGGTTCCCCACGTATTCTTTTCCAAATTACTCCAATATTCTTTAGAAATACCCTCAACCTTAGAAACTACTCTTGATCCATTACTTCCAAGAGATCCTCCATCTTTAGCTTACACAAATTGTACCTAGTTCCATTTAATTTTTTAATCTTTGATTAGAAATTAGATATCATGGATCCAAGCACACACATAGGTTTGAAAAACCACTAATACAAGATCCCCCACTTGATGAAGGTGGGGGGTCCTCTCCCTTCTCAAACCACAAATGAAAATTACTTAAGTGATTTGACCTAAATTTGAAATAACATAGAAAAGTAAAACAATGCAAAAATTTTGCAAACAAAATTTCAAATTCTTTATTCAAAACTCTTCTACAAACATTAAAGTATATCCAAAATGGAAATACAAAGATTTCAACCTCTTGGTATGATATATACACATTAAAAATCAGATTCAAATATGATCTTAACAAAAAATACTAGTAAATACAAACTATTGATTCAACTCCTTCAAATCATTTTCAATCTACAACCTTCACTCTACAAACTCCAATTTGCAAACTGTATCCATCTTAAAAAATGGATTCCTTTATCCATTTTTCTCCACAAAACCTTTAAACCTGCAAAAAAACACTCCCCATCTCCTATCCAGGAAGATGCTACCTCCCCTTTTCCTTCACCAAAAATCTGGAAGAATCATCAACTCCAAAAATGATCAAATCTCCTTCCAATCAGGCATACACTACCTCCATTTTTGAAACCTCTATATCCCATGACCAACCTAGAAGAATCCTCCTAAAAGAAGCATTAAATTAATATTTTCAATGTTAAAAGGAATCTTTGAATCCACTTTCATGAAATTTCCAAATTTGGTTGACAACTAGGACTCCCACTCCACTCAACAGGACCTCGAAAAAGAAAAAAATCAAACTCAATCTTGGGCACCCATTTTTTATTTTCTATCATTTATGAAAGAAAAAATAAGTTATGGTAAGTTTTTAACTCTCAAAAATCCATGCCTATCTTTGCATTTTTTTGATTTTTCAATATTTTCCTCCTAAACTATCTCCCACATCAATATTTTGCAAGAATTTAATAAGACCAATTATTTTAATACCATATTTTTGCCAAATATTACAATTTATTATCCAGCTACAAAATTACCAAACCTTAGGAAATTAAAAATTAAAATACTTCCCCTTTGGTTGATGCAAGATTGCCATTGACCATGGATGCTCCTGCATCAGACACCCATGGTAAAAGAATTGTGAGCATAGGCTCACAAAATTGAGTTGAGTAGTAGAACTACTCTTTCAAGTTGCAAGCAACTTCAACATACTCCAATACTGAGATGGTACCTAGGAAAATTTTATTTTTTCTTCTTTTCCAACACTTTTATGGTATGCTCACCATCTTCCTTCAAAAAATATGCTTCCCCTTCTTCCCTCCTCTTGTGCTCTCTCTTGCGGGGATCAACCCACCACAAACCATCCACCTCCACCTAATTATTCTTTCCTTCTCTTCTCTTGTGGGATCCTTCCCACCAAATTCCACTCCCATCTTCCACCTTTGTGGGAATCAACCCACTACAATATGTCCTCCTTTTCCAATAACATTTTGACCAATTCTCAATTCCTGTAGTGACAAAAAAATCATGGAAATTATATATTTCCATTACTCCATTTTATGCACTTATTTTATCCTTTTCAATATTTCTTCTTGTCATGCCAACATGATGGATTTTCCTAGGCTGCACCTCAACCATCAACATCTCCACACTTTCTACTTCTTCAAACTCTAGTGAATGTAAATTAACACATTCTTCACAACTAATACAATCAAAATTTACCTTTGTTGTTGTAGTCTTTTACCTTTCTCCTTCAATTGCAACATTTTTGTCTTCACTATTCATCATCTCCATCCTTTTCATGTCCTCCAAAGGAAAAAATATTTCTACACTCCTTGGTTCTTCT
>VCHN02004118.1:0-12585 GCA_007115665.2 Sequoiadendron giganteum | reverse complement strand
ACTTCGACCTTCAACTTCGAAGTTGCAGCAACACACTTTCAGCTCTTCGAAAGAAAGAGTCTCGGCAAATGAAAATTTCTCCAGCACTTCGTACTTTCAGCAACTCAACACTCCGAAATAAAATAAACTCTCACATAATTTCTCTCCTCAACCACTTGGAAAATATTTCAATCTCTCCAGAACTTCTTCAGCAACTTCAACTTCGAAATAATGTGAGGAGAAATGAGAGAAGAGATTGTTTAAATAACTCTTCTCGGAGAATCCTGCTAAGTAGTGCTGGGGCTATTTTTAGCACCTTCATCAATTTCCCACTATCTTCGCTCGGAATCTTCTAATTCAAGCGCAGTAGTGGGCTAGTCGTCAGCCGGTTATTATGGCAGTCGCCATTAATAATGATTCCTTCTTCTTCAAATTTCGAATTTTCCTCTTAGTCTCCCAGTTACCTCTTGGCGATTTAAACAACTCGCGAGAAAAACAATCACTTGACTTGATTTAAAATTCCATTTTAAAATCTCGCAGTGTTTAAATAAATTCAACTCGAAAAAAATTCGTGGGAGTAGCAAATTTATTTCCAACTTTTTAAAATGTCTGTCATTTAAATCCTCGATTTTATAAAATTTGCCTTAGACATTTTAAATTCTCTCATTAAAACGCTCAACTCCGGGCGATTAAAAATTGTTTGCGTGCTCGAAATAATTCGTCCTTTGAGATTTAACTTCTGTCAGGAAAATAATCTAGGCAAAACGAATTTCTTCCGAAAATATTAAAATTTCCCTTAGGAAATTAATTTTCAAACTCTGTTAACTCATGGGTGCATTTTGAACGGGTTCATTTGATTTTTCACTTGACCCATGGAAAATATTCATCGATATCAAATCTTCCCCTTGAAAAAAATTCGTCAACTTTCAACTGCCTTTGGAGAATTTTAAAACTCATCAAATCATCCTTCCATGCCAAGGGCGTATTTTTCCCCAGTGAAATGTTATTCCATTTAGAAAAAATTTTCTAACATTTTCTCTACCATAGGCGCATATTTTTGATGAAATATTTATTTCATTTAAAAAAATTCCTCACTTTACACCTCTGGCGCACTTGATCCCTTGGCATTTATTTTTTGCGACTTAGAAATTTTCTCCAGTCATCTCACATCTTGGGCGCATTTCACTCAGTGATGTTTTATTTTGCTAGCCTTTTACCCTTGCCACGCCTTAGAAACATTTTCAATCAAGGGCGTATTTAGCATGAGCCACTTTCATTCTCCACACTTAGAAAAAATTTCTCCAGCAACCTTGGGCGCATATGGGGTCTTGAGCTTTCATTTTCTTGACTTAGAAATTTCTCCAAGTCCTAGCCACTTTATCTTGCCTTGGGCGCATTTTGACCTCTCTACTTTCATTTTATGCCTAAGAAAAATTTCAGCCATCTCCTCTTCACCATGGGCGCAAATGCTAGGCCAAGCTTTCATTTTCCTTGGAGGGCGCATTTCACCCTTGACACTTTCGTTTTATGCCTTAGAAATATTTCATATCCTCACCTTCCTTGAGGGCGCATTTTACTAGGTGAGCTTTTGTTTTTGCCTTAGAAACTTTTTCAAGCCTCTGCCTTGAGATGGGCGCATTTTACTAGGTGAGCTTTCATTTTTGCCTTAGGCGTTTTTTCAAGCCTCTACCTTGAGATGGGCGCATTTTACTAGGTGAGCTTTCATTTTTTTTTTAGGCGTTTTTTCAAGCCTCTACCTGTTCCTGCTCTTGCATTCTATTTTTAGCAAGTTGTGCTATTTTTAGCAAATCCCTTGATTTTCAACCTCTAAGGCTCCGTTTTGCCTGAAAATTTCATCAGATGATATTCTCTGCCTTGTGAACCTGTTTTGTCAGTCCTCTGCCCTGACCTGCTATTTATAGCCACCTGCTATTTATAGTAAGTTTGACTTTCTGACTTTAGTAGCTCCGTTTTGCCTGAAAGTTGCAACGCTTGATCTTGATAGCTTGAGGGTTACTCGGACGCCAACCTCGGGTGCAGACCTGCTATTTATAGCCGTGCTCTGACTTACTAAAAATAGTAAGTTCTCCGACTTTGCTCAAATTTTGCCAGCAGGTACCTTGAAGTGTGCTGACATGGGTGGGGTACTTTGTTTCGGCTATTTCTGGATTTCACCTCCTATAAAAGTGGAAACCCTAATTTGACTTGCATGTATCCCGAACGGTCTTGTTTGACTTCGTTCCTTCTGCATGTCGTTCTGCTTGCTGGACTGGAGTGTTGGGCGGCTGCCGGAGTGTACCTGCTAAAAATAGAAACTGTCTGAAAAGTGACTCATCCACTGCCGGATGGTTTTGCATGTCATATTGCCGCGGGATCTCAAAAAACCCAGAAAAACCCAGAAAACTGGTCTGCATGCATGTACTGGCTAAAAATAGTAAGTCCTCAAAACTCGATCTTCTCTGCTTGCAAGCCACACCGTTGCGAAGCTCTCGAAAAACCCATGAAGAAAAACCCGACATGCGTTGAAAAACACTGCATGCGAACCCTAAAAATAGCCTCCGAAGGCTGAACTCTGAAAGTGGTTGTCTCGGTTTGCATGTTACATCACTGCGAAGGTTTTGGAAAACCCAGAAGGATTCCCAGACATGCATCTGAAAAGCTCATGTAGAAACCCTAATTTGGCTCTTAAAGCCCTGAAATGCCAAAAATAGTAAGTCGTCTGATCTGGCTCAAAATTTACGTGTAGACAGCTTGATGTCACTCGGATGCAGTGGAACTGACAGAATTCCAAAATCTCAATAAAATAGTCCCAAGTTGAATACTTACTAAAAATAGTAAGTTGCCAGAATACAGTGAAAATTTAGGGGGACTCTGCTGGAAGTCTTCTGACTGCTGCTCTAAGCTTAGATTTCAATTTTATAACTCAGTCTGACCTTAAATAAGCCTGAAGGATGAAAACCCTAATTACACAGACTTGACCAATATTTCAACCTGGGTCAAACGACGGGACAATCCCCGGAAGGACCAGAGACCAGAGAGAGAGCGAACCAAAGCCAAAAGACCAGACTGGAGCAAAATTTAGGGGGTCCCCATCTTGATGGGGTGATGTGTGAAAAAGGTCACAACATCTGGCGACTCCACGGGAAAGTGTTGAAAAACACTTTGAAAATTAAACCTTGGTCAATCCCTCTAACCATCATACAGAAAGGATACTTACTCAAAAAGGGAGAAGAATCCGATATTGGATCGAAACACCTTCATCTGAGATCTCCTGACTTATGCGTTTATCTTATCTCTAAACCATCGTGACTCCCGAGATCGATTATGGCAGGTTATACAAGTATCTTAACTTCAAAAGCATCCCGGACATTGCCTCGCTGCCAGTCAGGCGTCTATAGCCCCGACGAGGTTGTCGCTACAACTCTCACGAATATTGCTCCACTGCCAGCCAGGCGTCCATAGCCCCGGTGGAGTTACTCGTATATTCCCAAACCAATATTCAAAGTACGATATTTCTTTTATTTTCTTTCTTTTGATATTTCTTTTTAGCATACTTTCTCCTTTTCTCTTGATTATCCGTCAATTCCATAATTGGTTGGTAAGCAATGAAGCTATCAATGGGTTTGAGAATTGCAGTGGCGCTGAAGCAAGATTTAAAATTTTCACTTGCCGTAATCCCTCCCAAGGAATCAAAATGACTCAAAGCAGCTTGTTTGAACCAATAGGACATGATGATCTCAGGCTCATGTGTTAAGACACAATAACTGATTAAACTCCCGAGTCGAGCTTTTATGAGACCGGATGATGACAAGAGGAAAACAACCTTGGCATTCTATTGTTTGCATAAATTCATAAAAACCCCATGGCAGTAGACCAATTCGCGCAAGACAAGATATCATCACTTCCATCGCAACGGAAAACCCTAAAATCAAGTCCATTCTGAACCCAAACCAAAACCACTTGAGCGGACAACTCAAGGGAAGAAACACCAAAACCAAAAACCCAAAGGGCAACAAACCAAAACCAAAACCCAAAAGGGAAAGCGGGAACAAAACAACCTAATCTACTATGTACAAAGTAGGATCCATGAGGGACCCTACGCTTGGAAATAATGCTTGAGGAACAGCCCATTGACTGGCAATGGGATATCCTCCCCTGTTAGCGTTTTCAATCTGAATGCATTATCTCCCAGGATCTCAGAAACCTGATACGGGCCCAACCACAATTTGTCGAACTTGTCGTGATCACCTCTTCTTTCGTGGGCTTTATCCCAACATAAAACTAAATCTGAAATCCTGAAGGCCTTGACCTTGGCCTGCTTGTCGAACCATCTTTTCACGACTCCTTGGTGCTTAGCCAGATTTTCCAATGCCTCATCTCTTTTCTCCTCCAAGTGCATCAACTGAGACAACCTGACTTGAATTCGGTCTTCGCCTTCCAGATACTCCTGAATAAACTGGAGAGTAGGGATCCTTAACTGAACTGGGAAGACGGGGTCTTGCCCATACACCAAATGGTAGGGAGATGTTCCCAAAGAATTCTTCGTTCTAATCCGGTCTGCCCACAAGGCAAACCTTAACTGTGTGTGCCAATCCTTGGGGTTCTTATCCAACAGTTTCTTGATAGCATTCAGCAAATTCTTATTTGTGGACTCTGCAAGTCCATTTCCTTGGGGGTAGTAGTTGGATGAGAACTTCAGTGCAATCCCATACTCAAACGCCCAATTTGAAAACTTCAATGATGAAAAGGCGGGGCCGTTGTCGCACACCAAAGCGTGGGGGCATCCAAACCTTGTAACAATATTCTCTTCGAGGAACTTAATGACTACATCTGTGGTGGAAAGCTTGAGAGCTTGAGCCTCTGTCCATTTGGTGCAGTAGTCGGTGGCTGTCAGTATGTACCTGTGCTGTGCCGAGGACGGTGGGTTAATCATTCCAATAAAGTCCAACCCCCACTTGGCAAATGGTCTGACTTCAATCACTGGTTGCAAGGGCATAGCCGGATTCTTTTCTCTGTACGCAGCTGTCTGACAAATGTGACAAGCCCTCACATGCTCATAAGCATCCTTAAAAAGTGTGGGCCAATAATACCCAGCCCTTGAAATCTGATGAGCTGTGGCCAAACCACCTCCGTGACCTGTCCCGAATTTCTCGTGGAAATGTTCCATAAGCTGCTTAGCTTCTCTTTTTCCTACACATCTCAAATATATACCTTCGTGATTTCTTCTATAAAGCACTGATCCCTGCAGCATGAATCTCTGGCTCTTCATTCTTAAAGTCCTTCGTTGCACTGGATTCAAATGTGAGGGACACCTTTGGTTCAACAAATGGTAAACAGTGTCATCGTACCATTCCCCTGGGGACACCTCTTCCAGTATATATGTTTGTTGTACCAGTCCAGGTCCTGCCATTGCAATCGTTTGTGCCAATGCTTGTCCTCGGACTAACTTCATCGGCTGTATCTCTATGTCATATTCTTGCAAGCTGGCGACCCACTTGCCTCTTCTTTCTCCTAATTCATTTTGCATTAGTAATGTCTTTACTGTGGCATCTGGAACTATTGCATGTACTTTGCTCCTTAGGATGTAGTGCCTGAACTTCTTAGCTGCTTTTACTAGAGCGTAAGCTTGCTTTTCTACATTGGCGTACCTTAATTCTGCTTCCTTCAATGGAGTACTCATGAAAGCAATTGGGTGTTCATCCTTTTCTTCCGCTCTCTGGGTCAAGACCGCTGCGCAAGTGTGTTCTGAAGCGAAGGAGTACAAGTAGAATGGTTTTGAGTAATCCGGACTAACTAGCACCGGAGCATCTACTATTGCTTGTTTGATTTCTTCGAGCGCCTTCTTTGTGAGAGGGGTCCATTCTATCTTTGCATCCTTTTTCAGCATTTCATTTAGTGGTCTGACAATCTCGGCGAATCCAGTTATGAATTTTCTCACAAAATTAATCTTGCCAAAGAACGACCTCAACTCTTTCTGACTCCCTGGCATGCCGATCTTTGAAATTGCCTCAATGCGGTCTGGGTCAATTGATATGCCCTGTTCTGAGAGGACATGTCCTAACAATTTTCCTTCGGTGACTCCGAATACGCACTTCTTTGAATACCAAATCTTCTGCATCTCTGGAAGATCTTTCTCAAGTCTTCAACATGATCCTCCCTCTTTTTGGAGAACACTGTCAAGTCATCCATGTATATAATAATGCATTTTCCAACTAAGTCTCTGAAAGCGATGTCCATAGCTCGTTGAAATGTGGCCCCGGCGTTGATTAGGCCAAAAGGCATTCTTCTGTAAGCGAATGTTCCCCACTTAGTGGTGAAAGCTGTTTTTAGTCTATCTGCTTCTTCAACCATTACCTGGTTGTAACCTGAATAACCGTCCAAAAAGGACATCATCTGGGAACCATTTACAATCTGCAAAACCTCATCCAACGAGGGCAAGGGATAGTTATCCTTCTCGGATGCTCTGTTTAGGTTGCGGAAGTCAACACATAACCTTATCTCTCCGTTCTTCTTCCTGACGGGCACTAGATTGGCGACCCACGTTGAGTGCCTTATTGGGAAGATTATTCTGGCCGAAAGGAGCTTCCTTACCTCCTGATATATCAATGGTTCCAATAGCGGGTTCACCGGCCTTTGTCTTTGCCTGAATGGTTTATTTCCCGGCTTCAACGGGATCGTGTGCGTGATCAAGGTAGTGTCATATGTCTTTAAGTCTTCGTAGCCCCAGGCTACCACATCAGAGAACTCTCTCAATGCTTGCACTATTCCTTCTCTTTCTTTTGGGGTGCATACTTTCCCCACAAATACATTCTTTACTTGCTCACTAGTTCCCAAGTTGATTGTCTCACATTCATCCCCTTGGGTGCTTTGATTCCGACTTAGTTTATCAGGGTCAAAGAGTCTTTCTAACTCCACCATGCCCCTAGGAATGACATTTGTCTTCAAATTTAAGATCCCTTCGGTGTCAAATTCCGCTTCTTCGGTTTCTTCTTCGTCTATAATCTGTGCTTCAAACACCCCTGAGTTAGTCAAGAATTCCAAAATCTGCTTATCATCATCAAACACCTGGAAATTCTTTATATTATCTGGAACTGAAGGTGTGGAGATCAATTCAACTGTGAACTTCTTTAGACCTTCCAACTCTAATGGCTCTAGTGAACTGGCCGCCTGCGCGAGAGAATTAGCCACTGGATTTTTAGCTCTGTATACTTGCTTGATATTGAATGCATCGAAGCTTTCGATCAAGTCCCAGACTCTGTTCCGGTACCGTCCCAATCTCTTGTCGTGGCAAGCATACTGTTTTCTTACTTGGCGGACCACTATGTTGGAATCTCCAATGGCATGTACAATTTTGGCACCTTTCTCTATAGCGAGGATCAACCCATGAATCAAAGATTCATACTCAGTAACGTTATTGGTGCAAGGGAACTGGAGCCTACAAGCACCTAGATATGCCTCTCCCTTGGGGCTGATGAGTTCAAACCCTGCTCCATTCCCTTTGTTAGACTTTGATCCATCAAATCTCAGAGTCCAAACTTGATCTTCTATATGAACGCTATGGGTATTGGGACCATTTTTCTCCATTGCGGGCTCAATCTTCTCACTTTCTACCCATTCCTTTGTCAGGGAGCTTTTCTTCTCATTTATTTCTTCTAGTTCTTCCACCAAAGAGACTTGTGGAACTCTCTTTGAAACTTCTTCAATGGCCGTTCTGCACATGGCGCATGTGAATTCTGGGTGGAATGCCTCATGGATCCTACACCAATTGGGCATTAACATACTGCTGATGGAAACATTCTTCCCTGATTCCATCTTTTGCTTGACATTCTTTAGCACAAAGTTTCTAAAATTTTCAAACATCCCCTCACCATCGCTTGAGTCATCTTCAATCAATATTTCAGTAGAGGGAGACGTACCTTCCAAGTGTTTTTCTTGATTTACACTTTGCAACATGAGGACTTCCTGTTTCACGGGCTTGTACGAACCCAAATCAGTCTCTGCAAACAATACCTCATTGTTATCACCATATTCAGTGATCATCAACCGGAGCCGTGGTGTGCTTTCCACTCTTATTTGGTTAGGGATTCCCCTCCAAGGCAGCCACATGTGAGAAAAGTCGGTGGCGATATACCCGTTCAACTTTCGGCACCAGTCTCTGCTAAGCAGCATGCCGTACCCATCTGGTATATCTACGACGGAAATATCAATACGGCCTTGGATTCTAGGATTCGCGGCTAGCTGTATGTGAATGTCGTTTAGTTCCCCAATAACAGGAACTTTTGTTTTATCCAATTGAGTCACCTTCTTGTTGGTGTGGAGCGGGATTAGGCCCAATCTTTCGCATACCTTCAAAGGCATGACGCTGCTTGAAGCTCCAGAATCAATCAAACAATTGTGTAACATTTTTCTGAATATTCTGACTGAAACCAAGAATGGGGCCGGTTCATCTTTCCCCTGATAAAACACTACTGGTTTTCTTCTTTCATCTGCTACTTCATTTTTCCTTTCATCTTTATGGTCCGACTGGACTTGCTTGCCTTGAGTCATATTTCTCGCATTCTATTTCTGTTTCACGGCATCATCAGCTTGAGAGCTTTTCTCAATCTCGGCCTTTCCAGGAATGCCTGTAGAATTTAATACCATACCCTCAAGTTCTGATATTGTTGTGGTTCCTCCCAAGAATCGTAGGAGGTTTGTGGCACACTTTGCACCACATTTGTGTTCTGTGCAGGACGAGGCTGCGTGACAACCTGGGGGTGTCTTGGCACGTTAGGTGCCTCTTGCGAAATGCTTCTTGTGGTGGGGATTTCAGTCAATGTCCCTAAGAGAGTCTCTCTTACTTCTTGGACCTTCATCAAATCATAGAATGGTAAACTGACCTTTATCTTCTTAAATTCTTCCAGTACAAAGGAGCTCAGCTTTCTTATATCTTCTCTAGGAGAATTCTCCTTTTGTCCTCGGATCAACTGGTAAATTGGCTGTTGAGGCATCTGTGGTCCATTTGATCTTGCTTGTGCGAGACCCTGCTGTCTATACTCTGGAGAGTCCTTGGGTGCAATTGGCACGTTGCTCGCATTAGGATGCGGCGGAGTAGAAAAGTTGTTTGGTGGCGTTGACGAAGTCAACGGCTCCCTTTGAGGACAACCTCTTTGATACACTTTAGGGGGCCCACCATCAGTAGTCTAGAGAGCTTGCACTTCTCTGATTCCCTCCACCAAGACACTGTTGTTAAGAGGCGGGAAACTATAGCCGTCTCTGCTTAGGGGCTCATCTGGTGATGCGTACGTGACATGAGCCTCTGAAGGCGTTTGAGCCTCTGGCGTCCCCACGGGACCATTCGCCGAAGCTGGTGGAAACCTCTGATTAACCGATGGAGGTGTATAACTTTGGAATTCAGGTGGAAACTTGAAGTCTTCCAAGATCAGAGCTTGATCATACCGGGGTGTTCGAACTATTTCATACCCCGTGATTGGAGGATTCTCCACTGGTTCTGTATTTTTCACTTCTCCTCTGAAGATGTCAGCAGCGACTTGGAACTCGTGGCATTGCAACTCAGAGTGCTGACTAGTGTTGTGCAATCTACACCATCCTGACAAGGCGGCCTCCGCCAGGTATACTCTGTCTACCGGTTCTCAGGAGGCGGTGGGTTATCCAGCGGTGTAGGAACACCTCCATTGTTGGGTCCCGTATTCCAGGATCTCTTCTGGAATCCTTGATTGTTATTTCTATACCCATGATTGTTCTCCTGATTGTATCCTTGATGAGCATCATGGTGATGATTCGGAGGATTATTCTGATATCCTCGGTTAGCACCTTGGTGTGCTTGATTGTTCCTTTGCATGGCTTGAATCTGATTATTTTGATTTCTGAGGTATGTCACCTCAGTTGACAGCTTCTTTACTTGTTCCACCAGACCTTTTATTTCATCTTTTTCCTCTTGAGTCTGTGTCGATGGTAGGTGTTTTGCAGATAGACCGGCTGTGCGACTGACGCTTGAGATGAAGGCACTCCAGGGTGGAGAACCAACTGATTTGATGGCGCGGTTGCCTGGTAAGATGGTTGTGGAACTGGATTCAATGCTGGAATTTGCTGATTCCAGGTTTGTATCTGACTGCTCGTAGAACTTAAGCCAGTGTATAGTGAGGGGCCAGTTGTATTTTGTCCCATGTTCTGGCTCACTTCAACTGCTTTAGCATAAGCTAAGTTCATATCGGCGGGAGCGAGGTGAGCTTCTCTCACAAACATTGCAGTTAAGGGGTCCAATGCGGCGTAGTAGCTTTCTCTAGCATCCGTGATAGTGTAAGGAGTTCGTAATCTTGTGAGAGCCTTCTGGAATCTATTGTTAAACACATGAATGGGCTCCTTTTCTTGCCTCCTTACTTCTACAAACTGTCTGAACAATTCTGCGGGAGTGATGGGAATACCAAACTTTCCGATGAAGGCCGTCTTCATCTGTTCCCATGTTCTGATTGAACCGACTGGCAAATGTATGAACCAATAATGGGCCTCTTCCCCCAAAGAATAGGGGAACAACCTGCAAGCTACATTTGCGTATGCAATCTGCCTATTGCGTAGGTGGTCTTCAAACATTTTGATGTGATCCTCAGCAGTGCGGTTTACGTCGTGGACGTGGAACTTGGAGCAAAAGCTCTCTGGATTCTTTGGCATGTCATGATAGTCGGCAAACTCCGGCGGAGATGGGTTGGTAACCAACCAGGTAGCACCATTTGCAACTGGCTGAGCCATTGCTTGCCTTCGCCGATATACAGCTGTTGGAGTTGTTCGTTGCTGCTGCTGGATTGCTATTGGAATGGTATCTCGAGTGGGTCCTTGCTGGGCAAACCTTGAAATGCTAGGCGGAGTTCTGAATAAGCTCGGGACCTCTTCACCGCTTACTGCTTCTTCACTTGATTGAGCTTCTTCGTTTGATAAAATTTCTTCACTTGAGGGAACTTCCCCGTCCGATCGAGTACCTTTCTTTTTCCTTGTTCTAGTAGGTAGCTCTAGCTCTACAAGTTCCTTGGTTGAACTGGGTGCAGACCTCAAAATCCTCTTCAACTTATCCGGCGAGAAAGAACTGATGCGATCCAGGATGAAGCTGCTTCTTTCACCGGCGAGGCACGGGAGCAAGTGGCTGTCTTTGATTCAATAAATCTCTCTCAATAGCAACTTGGATCTCGACAGCTTTTTCTTCTTCTTCTCGCAACACCAAGCTCGTTCGCATGTACTCAGCTGCACTTCTCTTTGTTCTCCACGCGAGGTTGTTCAATCCTGAAAGAATATCTTCTTGGTCGTCATTGAATCCCAAATTTGGCTGTAGCCGCGGAGATATCCCTCTATGAGGTAGCACCATCTTGGTACATTACACTTTTATAATTTCTTTGCTTCACTATAAAAGTGGCCCTCCTTCTAGCGCCAATTCTGTTGAGTTAGGAGGAGGGACAAAATAGTCTCCAAGATCGTCTCCACAGATAATAAAATTTGATAGGATTCGGAGTTCAACTGCTTAGTTGTTCGCGTACAGCCCTCCCTCTAGCGCCAATTCTGTTGAGTTAGGAGGAGGGACAAAATAGTCTCCAAGATCGTCTCCACAGATAATAAAATTTGATAGGATTCGGAGTTCAACTGCTTAGTTGTTCGCGTACAGCCCTCCTTCTAGCGCCAATTCTGTTGACGTGCCTTTTGTGACAGCGCCAGCACAGAATAAAGTTGCCCCAACGGTCACTCTATTCTCTCTTGATCAAAGTGTCCCACATGCTAAGATTGCTTGAAAGTTCATGTGTTCGACTCCAAGGTTCCTTTTATTGCGAATAGACTCGGTTGGTTGATGTGTTTTGCTGGTTATTTCAAGGGGACTTACGTAGTTGTTCAGTTTCGTGAAGCAATTAGGACGTGAATGATTTGGCAATATGGTTCTGGTATCTAAACTGACTCGGAAAATGCAGAATTTAAAGGGGATAGGGATAGGGATTCTACAAGTCTACTTCTAAAGGGTGGAGGACGAGGATCGATTTAAACAATCTTCAAACCAAACTTTGCTTTGTCTCCTTTCGGACAACTCCGACAAAGTTGGTGCAATCTTCAAAGGATGAGAAAATGTTCAAACTATGACACAACACGTTCATACCGTCAACACGACGCATACAAACACATGAACCATAATCGCAGTTAAGTGCTGATACTCCAGTTGACCACGCAAGGCGAACTTACCATCAGCAAGTCCGCTAGTGGTATGGACGAGAAGACTTGCTCAAATCACAACGCCACACTCCACAGCTAACAACTACTTGCATGAAATAAAATCTATTTTACTCTATCTACCTTGAATTGAAAAGACGAACAAGCCTTGCTAGCTACTCACAATAGAAGATAGAACCACCAAAAAATGATAAATCTTTATATTATGAGAGTGTTCACAACAACTTCTTACAAAGTCCTCAATGGGAAAACTTCCTTTCCTCCTCAATCTAAGCTAACTTCTAAGCTCTACTCTCTAACTTCTATCTCCAATACTCTCTAGCTCTGATCTATCTCCGATTCTAATTCTAATTATTTACAAATGAGGGGGGATGCCCCTTTTATAACAAGTCCAATCTGGACCTGCTC